>GL380003.1:23836-47146 GCA_000143925.2 Caenorhabditis brenneri
CCGCCCCATCTGTTCCACAATCTTTGAAAAAATGCCCCGGTTGTGTGAAAAATTGAATGAGCTGTGAGTTATTTTGTATACATGATGCCCTCGAAACTGTATCTCTTTATTTACAAGAACCAGAAAACTATTAACGGAAAGGCGTTAGAAAAAAAGTTCATTTGTCAGTGATTTTTCGTGGTTGACATGCCTTTCATAGAGGAAATGTAACAGAAACTTTGAAATGAAAGTTCAGGTAACACTACGATAAATTTTCCAAATTTCCCTGATACAACAATGTGTGAAGTTTTGATCGATCGATAGCAAATTATTAAATTTAACTTTACTTGCAGGAAGGAATAAAGACAGTTCTGGTTAGGTCCAAACGGATACCCATGAGTTAATTCTAGAAGCAAAAGAATAAAAACAAATTACAGATTCAAACAGTTGATAAAATGGAATTGAGAATTCCTTCTGCAATGACTTGTTACCTTGGTTGGCTCAAATTTTTCTATAAATTGATGATCTGAAAGAAGATGTTCCTGTGTGTGAATCTGAAGCCTAAGACATTTTGAATCTTAAGCCAATCACACCCCTAATTTACAATGCAATGGCAGTTTCAGATAATTATTTTCAGACTCCAGTGAAGGCTAGAAGTTTGAGGATCCACTCACAGGAACATTTACTTCCAAACGAGCCATATTATAGAAAATTCCAATTTTCATTTGGGAAGAACAGTCAAAAACTACGGTTCCAACAACATCATGCATTTTGAGTATTGTTTTTAAGACACTGAATTCTTGCTTCCTGAGCATATTCAACTAACGAAATTTGTTCGGCTTTGATAGCCGGGAAATAGTATCAGCTTCCTAGTCCATGTTGTTATGAAAATCTAGAAAAAAAATCATTGTTTCAACAAGTTGATAAAATAGACATAAGAATCCGTACAGTAATTCTTCGCTGTTGGAAGTTTCGAGAACGAGCATTCAAAAAAACATGTTTTACATTAGGGTTCCGAAAAAAGCTTAGGGTTAAGCCTGAGCTTAAGTAAGCCCATCATAAGTTGGCATTATACAACTCATTATCAAGTTCACGTTAGAGCTTGGAAAGGCTTATTCAACTTATTCATAAGCTCACGTTGGTTTTCAAAAGGCTTATTTCATTATTTTCAAGTTGAACCTAAAGCGTTAAAAAAGCTTTAAAAGCTTATAAATTCTCTTTTTTCTCTCCATTTCCTGGAAATTTTCCCACACTGAGAAGTAAAAAAAACAACTTTTTGACAGTAACATGATGTGGTGGATTTTGAGAGAAGCATTTCTGGACTCGTGTACTCATACTTTTCCCAATTTTTCCAAGAAAACCTTCTGCGGTTATAGGAGGTTACTGATAAGGAATTAACGACAAATTGTTGATTTAAAAATCGGTAATTTTGAATGAAAATTCGAGAAAAATAATCAGTCAAAAAAGGTCAAATGGGTTGAGCCTGGCTTGGTCCAAATTGGGCAAATATGGTTTTCAGAACTCCTATTTTGAATGTTAATATCAGCTTTAATTTAATCCCGAAAATTCAAGCTTGAAAACGACTCGCCAAGTTTGAAAACGATCTCGTTCAAGAACAAAATGCTTACATAAGCTTTTTTAAGCTTTCACGTCAAAGCTTAGAATAAGCCTTTCAAGCCTTACCAAGCTTTTTCAAAGCTCATTTCTGAAACGTGTAAGCCTTTTTAAGCTTTAAAAAAGCTCATTTCATCGTGAATGCTTATTTCTGAATTTTTCATGCGGAACCCTATTTTACATAATATAACTGAAACAGACATATTTTTTTTTATTTCCGAAGCTTTTCGAATTGTAGATCAAATATTATTTTTCCGATTTCCTTATTCCTCGAGTATTGAAGGTAGATCAAATGGCGGGAAAACCACATTTGTCATCTTTTTTTATCTGTTTCGAGTTTTCATTAACTTTTGCTTCTTTTTCGTCTCTTTACTTTTTTTTTGATTTGTCTTTAAATCAATTACCCAAATTTTTCAGTTCCCCAATGGATCCACAATCAACGAATCGTCAAATCCAGAAGCTCATCAGCAATGAGTTCGACGACAGGAGATCTCCAGAAGAAGCTCTTGAAAATATTCGTCGTTTTTTTATCAGTGGTAGTAGGGGGAAGTTTCAAGAAGCTCCAAGTAAGAAAACTTCCAGAACTGAAATATCTAGAATTTTCTCATTTCAGGAGCCGAAGGACCCCCACCAAAGATGTCAAAACAATCAGAAGAACAGGATTTCTCGGATAGTGATGTGGAGGAGGAGATGGAGCCTACAAGAGAAGAAGATATCGATTCTGATGATGGGGGGATTGAATTCATAAATGAAGTTGAAGACGACAAAGAATCAATTGAGCCATTTGACGTGTTGACATTGGATTTTGTGGAGAGAGTCTACAGGAATTTGGGAAGAGATGAAATCAGTGTGTTCACAGAATATAACAACGGACGTTTGGAGCTGGAGGAGGTTTTGGAAATGTGAGTGAAGCAAGGGAAGGAGGCTTTTCCGTGAATCGGGTGCGAATCTAAGGTGAAATTGGTGCGAAACTGTAAATTCTAGGTGAAAACAGCATATAGTAATACTGTTTCATAAAGCGGTTCTAGCAGTATTTTTCATTAAGCTGTTGATGATATCCAGTTTCACAAGTGTTTTGAGATTTGAATTTTGAAAACGGAAAATTGAAAAAATTTTGTACAGGGACCTGCTAATCCAGTTCCTATGGGTCAAATGATTTTCTCGTTTAACAGTTTCAAAACAGTACAAAATACGATTTCATTTAATCAGTTGAGAACTTACTTGAAAAGGATTGCGTATGTGCCTTCAGGTAGATGGAGCACTTTGCTACGAGCTTAGAAAGTTTAGATCATTCCTGGGACCGTGAATCTATTCTTTCAGCTAGCATTGACCATTTTGAATGGGTGTCCGAATCAATTTTCGGTTCAAAACTGCATCTTTAGCACCAAACTCTGAACGTAGAACAGGGATAACCCGGTTTCAAATATAAAATATAGGTTTTCAACAATCTGGAATTGCTAATTATACTTCTTTTAAACTCAATTCAGATTCATTTTATCTTTTTACTACCTATCAAATGAGAAAAAAAGAAAAAAGGAAAAAAAAGTTGGGTCCGAACCCAGGATAAGAAAATACAAAACGGCAGCGCTAGCTACTTCACCACCGCGGCGCCACGTAGCTAGTCGGAAAGAGTGAATAGACAATAATATGTCTCCTTCCTGTGTTTTCCTCGATCTGAAAATGAAAAAAAAACACGTATCAGACTTTTTGACTTTATTGATTCTATAGAAAGGATTATAGAGAAAGGTATCCGAGATTCAAAGCATCGGAGAGAGGAATAAAAGAGGAACTGGGATAATGACCACAATCAAAAATTTAAAAAAAAAGTGAACTTATTTGGTATCATAATAGATATAGGGGAGTGACAAAAAAGAGCAATAAAAAAGAAGATGGGAAAAAAAGAGGGGAGAAATTGAGAGGGGGAAGAAGATCGGCACTAAAAAAACAGAAGAACTTAAGCCCAGAAGTTGCGGTTGCTGATCGTCATGGCATTGATCTCATCGGAAACGAACTCAATGTACCGCTCCGTCTACTTAGCCGCCCCGCCTCAGTTTTTCAACTCTTGAGTTGATCTCGGTCTTCAATTTTTTTAAGAATCTGGCTCTGCGCAGAGTTGAATCCGGCCAAGATGTTGGCGGAAACAACATTAGTAGCTGTTGTCCGTGTTCTGAAATCAAACAACTAATAAGCTCTAATTAGAACAACATTTGAGGTTTTTTGAAATATGAAACTCAGAAAAAAAAACTTCACATCTCAGGCCAAAAAAAAACTCTTAAATCACTTACACTTGTCAGTTCGAATTCAGGAAGGACGGAAAACGGAACCAATGATATCGTTGGAGTTGTCGTTGAATCGGGAAGGTGATGCTCAGTAGGAAAGATTCTGTAAATAGTTTGAATCAATATTGAGAATAGCATTCTTTTCAAAATTAAACTTACTGTGTTTTGGAAGACTCTTGTTGCAATTAGATCTAACATTCAAAAAAATCAGGATTCTTAAGGAATCGAAGAATGAGGCCAATAAGTTCCTAATTAGCCAAAACGTTTTACGAAATTCCGAAAACAGAGAGAGAGAGAACTGACTGAGGGGATTAGGGAAAACGCCTGAGAGACGCAAACAGTACAAGAAAAACTCGGCAGGCGAAATAGTGTGTGAGTTGGAGAGAAATTAAATTATTCCTCTGAATGTGTTTCGTCAAAAAGAACGATTAGCATATTGATTGACCTCTCAAACGAAAAAGAATGTGAAGACTGCAATGTTGCTTTCTAATACTGTAAGAAAGAAAAATTAAAACTGAAACAAGGAACTGTTTTGATCTTATATGCTTCTCGATTAGGACTCGGTTTGTTTTTGGATCTGATAGAAATTTGTATAAAAACTAGGTAAGAGTCAAGGCTGTC
Source organism: Caenorhabditis brenneri (assembly GCA_000143925.2). Classification (NCBI taxonomy): domain Eukaryota; kingdom Metazoa; phylum Nematoda; class Chromadorea; order Rhabditida; family Rhabditidae; genus Caenorhabditis; species Caenorhabditis brenneri. Next base: position 28,330 of record GL380003.1, read on the forward strand.
AAAACGTGCGGCTGGCCGAGGCCGCGGCCGGCCGGCCCTCGGCCTCGGCTGGCCGCGGCTTTTTCCAAGATGTGCAAAAGGCCGCGGCCTCGGCCGGCCGTTTGACAGCCTTGGTAAGAGTTCTTCTAATCTTAATTCAAAACTAGATGAAACAGATTACTTTCAACCAGTTCAGTTTCAAACACATTTGAAAGAAGTGTTTAATAATATTCATTGATAATCTTCATTGAAAAAAATCATAATTTTTTGGCTCTAGCGTAAGCTCAACAAATTCATTACACCAGTTAGTCCTACAAGGGAAACTATGGAAACTGTTTTTTTTTCAGAAAAGAGTTGTTCTAGATTTGAGATCAACCCGAAAGATATTCCGAAAAGTAGCAAAACGCGTTGAATTTTTCATTTCTTCTTTTGAATGCTTGACGAAATTGTGAATTTATTGAAAAAATGACTCGCTTGTGAAATCTGATATATTTACCCTCGTGAGTAAAACGCCACTACTAAAATGCTCTCATAATAAAATAAGATTTTGTTGAAGTATTTTTGATGAAGTACTGTAACAGAAATGGGTTTACATTTGAAAAAAAACTAAAATCCAAAAAAAAACTAGCTTTGGTTCTATTTAACAGAACTTTTTGATTTTAGAGCAAAACCAAAGAGAAACATCGAAATGATCTCAGTCTCGAATTACAGCCTTATCGAAACAGTAAATTTAGGGTTTCTCACAACCCCAAAGTCATAAATTTCGAATAGGTCTCTAAAGATAAATTGTTCTGGTTGAATCTCAGTGAGTTCTTCAGGATCAACGTTGATTGTTAATTCTAGTTTCAATTATCGTTTTTTTGGGAACAGTAGCTTTTTGAAGATGTCAAAGGCTCATTTCAAAAATCAAACATATAGTTTATCAGCTTCTAATAAATCTCGGTTAAAAGTGAAACAAATATCGCAGTATTAAAACAGTAGTTTTTGTTAATTTTATAGCTCCGCTCCTATGAACAAACTGATATTCATGAGAATGTCAGATCGATCACTGCTCCGTAATATAACCATACTGGAACAGTCACTTTGTTTTTTCCTACAATCCCACACTTGGAAATTTCGAATAGCCACAAAAAGCCGTGTACTTAATTTCACAGTACCAGAACTACTTGTATATCAGGTACCTCCCCAAAATCTGTATATCGAAACCGTAATCTCCCCCCTAAGCCCCAGCTGGAATACCTTTCAAGCGCAAAAAATCGATAAACAAAATTGATGGCGATCGAATAAATTGTGGCAGCAAAGCATCCTGTTAACGAAGCTGAAAATCACATTCTTTTTTTTTGTTGCTCAGTTTCCCAAGAGTCCCAACCTGCCAACAAAAACGCCACGGTGGGGTACGCCTCAAAAAAGTTTTCTCTTAGATCCATATACAATCCATAGGATGCTGCGTGACTATGAAGATACTGTAACCCTGTTTATTGTTGGAACTATTTCTCTTTTTCTCCAGAATCCTTACCGGTTGAACCAAGAAATCGATGAATGAAAAAATCATTGAAACTATTGAAAAATAGCACATTAGGTACTTGTAGTTACCCAGTTTTTTGGGGGACTCTGTGAGGACAAGTAGGATGAAAATGAAGTTTATAGTCAAGGTGAAGATGATGACGAGGAATTGAATGAAAGTTTTGATTTCGGAGAGAGAGCTCATTTTTGAAAGGAAGTGGAGAAAAAATTGGTGTATAGGTGTATACCGACGAGAAAAATGAAGAGCAGAAAGAGATATTTGAGAAAGAAGAAAAACAAGGATCTCCAGAGATCAGAATTAATGAGAACACTAGTTGTACCGTAGACTAGAGAGCCTCGGGGAGGGCTATGCGTTGAGCTTTAGGAATTTGTAAAGAAAAACTCCAAAAGGTTGCCCATCGAAACTGTAGAAACAATTGGAAAGTTGTGGTGAAGTTGGAACAGTAAAATGTGTAAGCAGTTCAAAATGTTTTTCTATTGGAAATTCAAAACCGCACAAATATTTTTCTTTCTGCGAGCAGCACATTTCAGCGGACTAAAGCAATTTATTAGCCCAAACCAAAATCTTTTCGTAACTTTGGAGAAAGACTGTATTTGATCATAGCTCAGAACCTGGTTTTCTGTGTGTTGGAGAACTAGCTTATGAGAAATCTGGGACGTTGATCAGCACACAGAGTGAAAGATATTTCATCAGCATATCTTTCACATATAGTTGTATCAGTAAAAAAATTACAACATATTTGATTATCTTTGAGTTTTCATAGCGTTATGAGCGAAGAGAATGTCGGTCTAAAACTATACTTTTGCGTCTGACTTTACAGAAAACAAGCCACCGCATTGCCGATACTGATTTTGATTCTGGGATACCTCAAAATAGGATATTCCTGAAAACTTTGCAGTTTTATCTTCCCGATTTTTCAATGAAAGACAGTGCGATAGGTCGATAATTTGAACGGTCATGATGACAGATATAAATCAAACATGCTATGGAATAAGTTGACTTTCAACTACTATATAAACAATGAAGAACATGATACACGACTTCAGTCTTTGAATCCACTCACAATGCACATTAATTCATTTCGATCAATTAACAAGAGTACCTACAAACGTGACATTTCATGAAAATGTTGGAACAGGAAACTATGAAACCTGTCTTCACATTCAAAAATGCTTATTTCCCAAAACTCATTTTATAGCCACTTTTGTTCACTTTACAATTAGCGTAGTTTTCTAGAAAAAATCTCCGTTTCCGTTTTTCTAAATTTTTGAACAACACACATAACAACGTTGATGCCGCAAACCCAATGGACCAGTCCAAAATTGTGCAGAAACTCTTAGCATGAGTCATTTCCTCTTGGAACGATGCCAAGAAACCCCGCAAACTGATAAAAACTATTTCGAATTGTTTCGCAAGTTATTGCCTTCCTGATAACACTCTTCCCTTCAAAATATGTGTCATAAAAAATTAGTTTCGCAACTTCTCCATGAACCTACTGTGAGCTTTCATAAACTAATAACTGATAAGGGAGACTCGAACCCTTTTATTTACATTGGGAAGTAGGCCACGCCCATTTTGAACGGAATGTTTTGGAACATGTGACGTCATTAGTATGAAAGGGCGGAGATCTTCTGGAAAGCTCAGTTTGTCTCCTATTTTTGATTATGAGCTCTTCAAAAACCGCTGTTGTGCACACCTACGGGTACAGTACCCTGGAAGGTCTCTCGGAAGGAAAAACAACCTTCTCAGTGTACTGGGGAGTTGGTTAGTGATGTAGTGGCCTAGTATTTAAAGCTGATAAGAATTTTCAGATCATATGAACAATTATGAAGCGTCTGTGGAGGGCTACTATGATATCAATCATGCAGAATTGTACGCTGCTCAGAATGCAGTGAAGAAAGTAAATCCTTTTCTCACTTGTATCTCAGAAGTCGATAAATTTTCCAGGCTGCCAAGCAAAAATACTCAAGAATCATTATCCGAACCGGATCTCGATTTGTCTACGATCTCATCAAGAATTCTGCAAACTTTGCAAAGTGATGAACTTTAGCGGTTTTGAGAATTTAAAAATGTATCATTTCCAGAGCTCCGACCGAGATACTCCACCTGGTACAGTCTATTCATGACTTCAAGAGGCAAATAATTGTGAGTGTGGAGTTGGAGACCAAGGAAGCAGCTGGAGGAGTTCATGAGCATCAGGTCGCCGGAGGGTCTGAAGGAAAGACAAATGATAAGGAGAACAAGCAGAACTAAACTCTCTTCATTATACTTTTTTATATTCATGTTCCGAAAAAAACTGTCTCAACCAACTGTTAATCAACTGGCTTTGATAAACCGGAGTTGTACTGTTTCGTTCTCAAACTATAGACAGTTGAAAGTTTGCTAAAACGTTTGTAGAAACGATCCATGTGGTACTTCTTCACTGTTCTTTTGCTGTACGACAATTTCGAGGTGTTATCAGTGAACTGATGAAATAAGTCTATGATAATGTTTTCATCATAAACCATACTGTTTCTCGTACAACGTATCTCCGCACTCACAAAAATCGACCGCTGGAAAGACAACTTGACGTAAACTTTGTTCTGAAAAAAGAACTACTTGAAAATGATTCTGAACGCCCGAGGAAAGTGACCTCACTTTTTAAACGTTTTTGTTTTAGTTAGGTTCTATCAGTATTCGGTTCGATATCATGATTTTACGGTTCCATCCCGCTCACAGTTGAACGTCCATAATACGTTCTCACAGATTTTAGAGTATTGTTATATTTCTCTCCTAGGGTCTGCCTTCCAGTAGTCCACTTTTTTCTTTGTTTGATAAATGAGCATAACATGAGCATGAGCATGAATTTTATTCAGGACATTGAAAGCGGAACATCAGAAAATTAAAGTTTCGCCCAGCTTTTGCCAAGCGATTAGCTTGTTCATTTCCTCGAATTCCGGAGTGTCCTTTGATGTAGGACGCAGAAACATCGATTCTCTTTGACATGGCGTGAATTCCTTGTATTAACTCGCGATTTTGGAGTGCGCTGAAAGAAGGGATAATCTCATAAACATTCGAATTCAGTTCTGAAAGTAGTGCTATTTTCAAAAACTATTCAAACCAACATGTGATAATTCTGAGCATTAGGGATTGTGTCCACTACATATGAAGAGTCCGTGCAAATCATTATATTTTTGTATCCGTTTCGAGACTCCTACAAAATCACCGGTTTCTTTCTTGTCGCTCATCAAGCCATCAAAACTCAAAAACTTACAGTTTTGATGGCTTGATGAGCGGCACGAAGCTCTGTACGGTTAGAGTCCTGTGGTCCAGTTACACGCCCTTCACAGTTGTTTTTATTACCTAGAAACTATCTTAAATGAATTCAAAATATTTAGTATTAAGCTTACCATCACCCCAATAGACTCCATAACCAGCTCGAGCATTCTTGGTTCCTTGATCAATGCATGCTCCGTCTGTGTATACGGTAACACTGGTCATTTTGGTTATTCCTAGATGGCAATAGTGGGAAAATTGAATGAGTAGATGGAGAGAATAAACTGGTTTCATAATAGACGCCTCCACACTTTTATACTGACACTTTTTCCTTTTGCTCAGTCTAAAATTTAGAAACATTCTGGCAAAAAAGGGGAGAGAGTTATGAAATACTTGTTTGACACACCTAAGTAAATTTATAGATAACAAAGTTTTGGAACTCAACGAGCCAGAAAAAATTACTGATTTAACAATCTGATGAAATGTAACGGTTCATTGCTCCGTAGTGTTATCGGCACTGTTCTAAAATCGAGGACCGATGCGATAAATCGAGGACCCAAAAATAAATCGAGGACCCAAAATTTTTATCGAGGACCCAAAAATTAAATCGAGGACCCAAAAAATAAATCGAGGACCCAACTAAATCGAGGACCCATGAAGACCTAAAAACATAGGCATTGTTCTAAAATCACGGTCCCATCCTAAACTTGGTTACGGCTCCACTAAAATCACGGTCCCATTTTTGAAATCACGGGACCATCTTTTGAACTGTGTTTCTTACTTTTGTCGTCTCCGATTAAGTACGTGAGGAATTTTATTGCGAGTTCAAACTCGATAGAACAACCTTAAATGAAGCCGAAAGGGAAAAAAAGTTGCTTAAAAGATAGGCCTGTTCAAGGATAGTACAACCCACCATATAAAACAATCCATCTCGGTCCAGTTTTCTCAAAATTTGAGTTTGAAAATTAATTCCCATGTATATACGTTCTACCATTTTACAAACTATTCTACAAACTGAATCCATGTATAGGGATACGTTGAATTTTTCTTTTCGAGTTTTCTGGAGTTTGGATATAAGCGATCTGCTGACTGTTTAGTGTATGTGGGTAGTCTACTCAAAGGTCCCGCTTTCTTTCAAGTTAATAAGAACATATGGTCAAAATTCCCTTTGGTCCTCCTTCAAGAAGCAATTTTCGAGCATTGTAAAATACTTTGAGTACTGGAATATTGTTTTCAGGTATATTCAAATATAGTCCCCCCCCCTCTCATATTTGAGTATAGCGAAAAATTCCATCACTTAATCAGGCTTAGGGCCGAAGCTTAGGAAAAATTTAGAGTCAGTTTGGTATTGGTTTTAATAAGCCGTTTTTACCTATGATGTTAACGAAATCGGGAAACTCTTTGGTTCTGTTTTTTTTCCAGTACTCAAAGTATTTTTTGAAGGAGGGCTGACTAGGGAATGGTCTGAATGGGGTGTGCAGTTGAAATATAAGAAATGTATGGACCGAAAGCTGACATTCACCCGACTCCAAAACAGTTTTCACTATCTGCCAAACGATTCATTGAAGCGAGATATTTCGATCTGAAATTTCGGTACAAAATCCTCCTGTTTTGCACTGTTTCTCACTGTTTCATAACACTTTCACGCGGTAATCAACTGTCGAAAACCGTGGCCTTCCCATCGCATTGCTTTGCTGTGGAAAATGTGGTCGGTTGGCCGAGGCGGGAACAGCGTTGGCTTTGGAGAGGGGACTTTATGGTTCGACCCACTCTTCATTTTTTTTATTTTTTTTATTTTTCTAAAAGCCTCCAGAGACGGTTTACGACCTCAAAAACATGTTTTCTCTCTTCCAAAGTTGCAGAACTATCGATTAACAACTTTTTTCGAAATTTTATTTTTTCAAAATTTCTCAATTTTTTCCATGTCCAACCCCAGCAAAATTTTTATGGAAACTTTTTTTCAAAAAAAAAAAGTTTCTAAAATATCTGAAAGTGGTTAACTATGATAGGTGGAGTATGCCAACATCATTTGAAGTCATTTTTTCAGTTTTACGGAGAACTATGTTCTGGAAAACAACGGAAAAGATCCTTTGAAACGAGTTCTACGGATGAATTTTCCGAAATTAACCACTAACTACTCATGAAAACTAACAAGAACTCTCTCTATGCCATATACAACCGCTTTCAGATATTTTAGAAACTTTTTTTTTGAAAAAAAGTTTCCATAAAAATTTTGCTGGGGTGGACATGGAAAAAATTGAGAAATTTTGAAAAAATAAAATTTCGAAAAAAGTTGTTAATCAATAGTTCTGGAACTTTAGAAGAGAGAAAACATGTTTTTGAGGTCGTAAACCGTCTCTGGAGGTTTTTTGAAAAATAAAAAAAAAATAAAAACACAGAGGGGTCGAACCATAGAGTCCCCTCCCCAAAGCCAATGCTGTTCCCGCCTCGGCCAACCGACCACATTTTCCACAGCAAAGCAATGCGATGGGAAGGCCACGGTTTTCGACAGTTGATTACCGCGTGAAAGTGTTATGAAACAGTGAGAAACAGTGCAAAACAGGAGGATTTTGTACCGAAATTTCAGATCGAAATATCTCGCTTCAATGAATCGTTTGGCAGATAGTGAAAACTGTTTTGGAGTCGGGTGAATGTCAGCTTTCGGTCCATACATTTCTTATATCTCAACTGCACACCCCATTCAGACCATTCCCTAGTGAACTCAAAAAAATAATTTTTCTGAAAATTTGACAGTAGGTACCTCTGGTGGGTTTGAACCTAGGGTCCATTTTGCAGAACAGCAAAAGCGTTACCGGCTGCGATACGCTGCCCGGGAAGCTCTTTCTTCTCAAGAAAACTGTTTGTTCTATCGAGTTTGAACTCGCAATAAAATTCCATACGTGTTTCATACACATGGGAATTAATTTTCAAACTCAAATTTTGAGAAAACTGGACCGAGATGGATTGTTTTATATGGTGGGTTGTACTATCCTTGAACAGGCCTATCTTTTATGCAACTTTTTTTCCCTTTCGGCTTCATTTAAGGTTGTTCTATCGAGTTTGAACTCGCAATAAAATTCCTCACGTACTTAATCGGAGACGACAAAAGTAAGAAACACAGTTCAAAAGATGGTCCCGTGATTTCAAAAATGGGACCGTGATTTTAGTGGAGCCGTAACCAAGTTTAGGATGGGACCGTGATTTTAGAACAATGCCTATGTTTTTAGGTCTTCATGGGTCCTCGATTTAGTTGGGTCCTCGATTTATTTTTTGGGTCCTCGATTTAATTTTTGGGTCCTCGATAAAAATTTTGGGTCCTCGATTTATTTTTGGGTCCTCGATTTATCGCATCGGTCCTCGATTTTAGAACAGTGCCGTGTTATCTTGGTTATAATTCGCGACTAAAAAGGAATCAACACCTGGAAAAGCCCTGTTTCATGGATGTCGTATATCTAAAATAGGACAGTGGAAAATGGTTCTATCCACGAATAATCTGAAATGTGAAGATTAGCAGATGTATTGAAAGGATTTTTTTTATATTCTGCAATCATTATGCATTTGCATCTTCAGTTTTTACAAGTATCATGTCTTTTTTTTTCTAAATTACCGCCCCATCGGGCTCACAAACTTCAAAAGATGCCCATTGTGTGCAAGATTGCATGACCTTTGAGTTGTTTCGTATACTTGATGCTCTCGAAATTGTACTTCCTACTACAACCAGAAAAATAGTTGCGAACTTCATGCATAATGAACCAAAACCTTTGCCTGTTGTCCCTAGACAGAGCTCTCAGTTTTCTAACTCAGCATGACTCTGTTTTGAAAAGTTCTGAATTTCTTCAACTAATCTTCTGTAAGCGATTTATTGTTGTCGATTTGATTCTCATAAAGGAGGTATAACAGAAACTTCGAATAGAAATATCAGGAAACCCGGTAATTTTTTTTTTTTTTTCAGCAAAATATGCAATCTTCCTGGTTCAAAAAAAAGAACAGTTATGGAGACGAGAGTTGTTATTGAGAAAAAAATTCTGAAAACGATTGGTTCAACAAATTTATGAAATAAAAAATGCTTCCTTATCAAATTGATTTTTCCGTGTTGAATTCAAGTTGAAAAATCTGGGGAACCTAGCATTGAAAGTGCTTCGTCCCGTCTAGTTTACATGACACCCTCGAAACTGTATTTTTTGCTAGATCCAGAAAACTAATTACGAATTTCAGCCATTAGCAACCTAGGTTTGGTAGTTATCCCTGCAAAAAGCTTCCAGTTTTCTAACACAAAATCGCTCTGTTTTGAAAAGATTGGAAACAACTTAATACTAAGTTGTAATCAATTTTACATTATTTCATGAAGGAAATGAAACAGAAAGTAAAAGTTCAGGAAACTCAACCATCAATTTGCAAAATTTCTCCGATACAACAGTGTGTGAAGTTTTGATCGATCGATAGCAAATTATTAGTCTTGAAATATAGTACTAGAAGTTTGAGGAACCATGCACAGGAACATCAATTTTAGGCGACCAATTTATAGAAAAATTCAGAACCCTATTGGGAAAAACATTCATAAACTCTGAATCCAGGAGCATCATCCAGACAAACAGAACAAAGATTATTGAACACCAGAGTTAAAGGAGCATAAATCATTTGAGAGCTTGCACATATATGTCATCGTGAAAACAGTAAATTCTGGTTTCTAGTTCGTATTCAACTAAAGAATTTTGTTTGGCGTTGTTAGCCAGGAAACAGTATTAGCTTCCTAGACAATTTGTGTGTTGGGATTGAAATTTCGAAAAAAAATCACTGTTTCAACAAATTGATAAAATAGGCCTAAAAATCCTTACATCGCTCATTTGCTGTTTGAAATTTTGATGATCAGTATTCAATCAAAAGTTCAAACAAAAAGCAAAGGTTCATAAAATATACCTGAAACAGACCTATTTTTCAACGATTTCAAATCTTTTTGACTGGTAGATCAAAAATAATTTTCTCGAATTTTCTTATTCCTCAAAGATTGAAGGTAGATCAAACGGCGGGAAAACCACATTTGTCATCGTTTTCTTTCCTGTTTCGATTGCTCATTATTTTCTGTTTCTTTTTAATTTTTTTTTGCTCTTGTTCTCCATCTCAAACAAAATTTTCAACATATTTTGCAGTTCCCCAATGGATCCACAACCATCGAATCGTCAAATCCAGAAGCTCATCAGCAATGAGTTCGACGACAGGAGATCTCCAGAAGAAGCTCTTGAAAATATTCGTCGTTTTCTTATCAGTGGTAGTGGGCGGAAGAATCGAGAAGCTCCAAGTAAGGAAACTTTCAAATTTCAAGAAAAATCTAGAATTTTCTATTTTCAGGAGCCGAAGGACCCCCACCAAAGATGTCAAAACAATCAGAAGAACAGGATTTCTCGGATAGTGATGTGGAGGAGGAGATGGAGCCTACAAGAGAAGAAGGATATGAGGATATCGATTCTGATGGTGGTGGGATTGAAATCATAGATGAAGTTGGAGACGACAAAGAATCAATTGAGTCATTTGACGTGTTGACATTGGATGTTGTGAAGAGAGTCTACAGGAATTTGGGAAGAGATGAAATCAGTGTATTCACAGAATATAACAACGGACGTTTGGAGCTGGAGGAGGTTTTGGAAATGTGAGTGGAGCAGGGGGCGGGAAGAGGGTGATTTTTCCGAATATCGGGTGCACTTTCAATTTGAATTTGGTACGAAAACTTATGAATTCTAGGTGAATACAGTCTAGAGTAATACTGTTTCATGTAGCTGAATTAGCAGTATTCTTTACTAAACTTTCAATACGACTTCGTTAAACTTTGGGCCGGTTCTGGTTTTAATACTAGGTGCTTCTGATAAAAACTAATTCTACCTTCAGGGATTTCGAATAATTTGAATCCAAAGTTTTTTTTTCTGTTTCTCATAATTCAGAAATACTTTTACATTACGGAAGACACGTTAAATGCATACTAAACAGTTCAGTCTAAAACTTTTAAGAAAATAACTATTCCAGATTACACATTCGCAAGCTGACCCCAATCAAACTGGTCAATCTCCCAATCGACAGCATCAAAGTACACATTGGCCATCGACAAATCACCATGGAAATCCGTCACTCTTTCACCAAAACGGCCGCTTTAATCGATTATATATGTCATGAGGATGGATGTTTATTCATTTATGAAGAGGAAAAAGTATTGGTAAAAGGAATCAAATATCAGTCACTGGCAGCCAAGGATTTATTCTATATGGTCAGACATCCAGAAGCGGAATTCAGATATTTGGGAATCGATATAATGGAACACGAGGATCCAGTGATGTATCCATTCCGTTCATTCTTCTGGAAGATGTATTCATACTTTATGAACAACCTCTCTCATAAAATCAAAGTCACCGAATTCTTCATGACAACTTTCCAGTATGGATCAGTTCCCAATAGTGCCCAATCCTTCATTTCAATTTTCTGGAATTTTCTGGAGCCCAAAGTGCTGAAATCTGCGAAACTGCGAGTGTGGAATGACAGAGCTGTCCGTGAAAAGTTCCAATTCGATATGAATTCGGATCGGAATATTCTGAAGGATTTATATGCAACTGAACAATGGCAACACTTGAGACATTTGGATATTTATGATTTTGGAATTGTGGTTAAACCAAAGGATTATCGGAACTTTATTCATCTCAAAACGATTGATGTCAGATTTCCGAGGAATGAGAAATTCTATTCTCATTTCAAGGCACTTTTGAAGGTTAGTCATGGTAGAAGAAGGAGGTGTGGGGGATTTTTTTTTAGAAATCTGTAAACAATGTGGTCTAGAACATTTTCCGGTTACATGAAGTTTATATCTTCTTCAGGCCAACGGTTGTTTTAGTATGATTGGTGATAGACCTGGCCGCTTTGGAACCAACGCAGGTTGAATCGGTCCAAAAGAGCCCGATGAGGCCAAAACTAGTCCAGCTCACTTTCATAAGTTCTTAAGCTCAGCTCTGAAACGTCCTGATCCATAAACTAATACCAACGAATACTTCTTGCAGGCCTTTGGAAAACACAACCGCCCTGACAAGAACCTGGAATGCACAGTGACGGTCAACCCATCCTTCCATATTCAAGAATCATTTTTATTCCTAATCGAAGAAAAGAATATTGTGGATTGCAATAAAATCTTCTACTACGAAAAACGGAATATATTCTTCATTCGACTCAAAAATGGTGGAAGAGTGGAGATTAGTGATGCTCGGAATGAGGATGAGGGGATACTTCTTCCAAAGAAGATTGTATTCAAAGTGCCAGAGAAAGAAAAAGTGGATCGGGTGGAAGAGGATATCCCACGGAAAGATGGAATTATTAGAAATTCGAATAAGAATATGAATTATAAACCTTATCGTGGAGAGGATTTGGTCAAGAATTGGCCATTGCCTTAGTTTTTTAATTAATAATGTGATTTTTTGATTGTGACTAATTTAACTTGTATGAGAATAATAAACTATAAGTTTTTCATTCTGAAGTGATGGTGTTTTGCGGGCTTGGTTTCAGTTTTACGATAAAACTATTTTTGAACAGAACAAAAGGATTTGTTATAGCAACTGGCCTTGGAGTGAATATTTTTTTGTTGTTCCACCTTGAGAAGTTAGTGAAACGGTAAACTGTAAACGGTAAAAAATTATCGACTTCTTCTTTTTTTTTCCCGGTTCACATTCTTTTTATGAATGGTGTGTATTCTGTTACTCGCTTCTACTTTTGATAGCTTTCACACCGTTAATTCTAAAAAAAATTCGTATTGAAGCCCTTCGTAGTGAAAGAAGTAATTTGTTCAAGTTGAATCAATTGAATTCTTTCTAAACATGTACTAATCAAGCAACATAAAAGTATTTTCTTTAAACTTCTGAAACTGAGTTTTTCTCATTTTTTTCAGGTTTCTCATTTTTTATAGTTTTTCAATTTTCAAAGAACAAACTCGTGTTTATGAAATTCATTTTCAAGTGCTGGAATTATTTCCAACAAGTCTTTCAAAATCAATTAGGCTATTCTGTTCAGTTATTTGTCATAATTTAGCAACAGTAACTTTTTGGTTTATATTTTATGTTACCGTTCATAATAGGTGTACTTGTGTCATTTTGGCCCGGCAGGAGTATGAACATAGGTCGGTATCCAGTTTATCACTCCAGGAAAGCTCATAAAACCGAGAAATTGATACACCATTTTTCTCACATAAATACGCGATCTAATATACGATCATTCTCGGAACTTCAGAAATCTAGAACTAGAAACAGGGATTCCAATTCATTTTGATGTTATTCGGAGTAACAGAAAAATAGAAATTCAAGCCCAATGGATTCTAGCATTCTCTCCATACTTCTGAAATCGACCCTTCGGAACGGTGTTTTTTTCCAAGTTTTCATTTATCTTGCGTTTCATCATGGATGAAAATTTGATGAAGTTGAGAACATGACTCGATAGAAAACCATTAAGACACATGAACGAATGACTTTTATGTGAATGTTTGAAGTAAAGATTTCGAAACAGTTTCTCATTTCTTTATTTCATAGGTGCTCACTGTTTTTTTCCAATTCTTACTACGTTCTGTGAACGTATCCGATTCATAAACTGAATCGAAACCAATTGAACAGAGTACTGAAGCCCTGAAAACATAACTAAAAAGGAAAAAAGAATGAATGTTATGTTAGAAAAAATTTTCCAATATCAAAGTCTTGAAGCAGTGACTTTTCCAGTTTTGGGACCCAAAGCAGTTTGGAAAAGTATTGTTCTGCTCAAAACGAGTGCCAAAATATTCTACATCGTGAAAGATGATGAAAGTAACAGGCACTTTGGAGCGGAAAACCTTTTAGAAACTTCTGAAATCTACATCATGAAACAGGCTTTCTATTCCCTATTAGTTCTCTTCCAGGTTAATTGAAAACTCGTTCGTTGCTTCGAAAAAAATATACTTTTATTCAAAACAGGTTAACAGGGCACTTGCAGCGCCGGCAGGTCTCGATGACGAGTTATTCAGAGAGCAATTTACTGCTTGGCTCCAGCAGTAGCGAGCTTATGAGCTGCATCGTTGCCAGGATCATTGGAGTGTCCCTTGACCAACTCAACGTTGACTCTCATGCCGGTGGTGCGAACGGAATCGTGAATTGATTGCATTAAGTCACGATTCTGGCCAGCGCTGAAAAATTTAAAATTTGAGCTCTTTTTTCTAAATCCTCGGGAAACTGACCTCTGGAATCCAGATGCTCCATGGACCGCATCACGGACGTATTGCGAGTCGGTGTGAATGGTAATGCTCCCCAATCCTTGGGATTTGGCCTAAAACTTTGAGAGTTAAAAAAAGTATTATCAAAAAATAAACTCACCAAATTTATGGCCTCCTGAGCAGCGCGAAGCTCTCCACGGTTGGAGTCCTGGATCCCATTAACACGACCAGACTGGTTGTATCGACTACCTGGAAGTCGAAGAAATCCAATGAATCATTTTAGATAATTTTAGAAAAATTCTAATAAAAACACTCACCCTCTCCAAAGTAGACTCCATATCCGGCTTTCGCTCCAGACAATCCTTGGTTGGTGCATGCACCATCGGTGTAGACGTCAGCGTGACGAGACATTATTATCTTAGATGGCAGAATAGAATTGAGAAGACTTCGAAACGAAAAAGAACGAGTGATTCGAACACACTGAATGTTTTATTTTTATGCGCCCGTCGTCTTGCTCACAAGGGAAGTATTTGACGGAGCGGCTTTAGGATCACGTATAAACTAGCATAGACATAGTTTCAGACATGGACAACCAACTTATGAAATATAAACCGGCTAAATATTTTTTGGAGCCGAGTTGTGAGCTTTCGAATTTTCGCTATGGTTAAGGCTCGGCTAGGCGGACTTCTGGCGAATAGTCTATTTTCTCTTGACCCAGTAGTAAACATCTCTGGTGGCGCAGCGGTGAAGCGCGCCGGTTGTGGTGCGACAGGTTGTGGGTTCGTTTCCCACCGCATAGAATTTTTTTTTTTGAATTTTTTGTGTTCATGCCTAATCATCATAAATCAGGTTAGAGAAGTTTTTTTGACAATTTGAGTGGAATTCCATCTTTTATAGGCCCATGTGAATGATTTCCGATCAAAAACTCGAAAACTGTTTTTTCGAGCCAGACCACATTTTGGCCATACATTGGGTAGGAAATTTTTTTTTCAAAATTTTTTCGAGATTTTTTTTCATTGCAATTGAGTTTAGTGAGCATGAAAAGCAATATTTTAAATAATTGAATCGTTAAAATGAGCTAGCGTCCGGGAGAATAGTGTTTTCGCTATTTTTTCGAGTGAGCAAAAATTCGAAAGCTCACAACTCGGCTCCAAAAAACATTTAGCCGGTTTTTATTTCATAAGTTGGTTGTCCATGTCTGAAACTATGTCTATGCAAGTTTATACGTGATCCTAAAGCCGCTCCGTCAAATACTTCCCTTGTCAGTCTAAAATGTCTCGTCAACACTATTTCTGCTTTCTCTCCTTTTTTGGAAGGTTGGTAGAAGATGGGCGGAGACTATGAGAATCTTCAGACGCAGACAGTCTTGATTCTTTTTGGGAGTGGTAATTATTATCAGTCAGTTTATGAAGTTATGAAATTATTAATGACGAATCGTCACTGTCAATCGTTTGTTGACATTTTCTAGGTGATTGTGATTGGGTATACTGTAGTTTTTAGACACACCCATTAATTTGGTGATTGGTACAATTTTAAGACTGAGCAAGAAGCTTGTTGACGACAAAGTCTAGATTACGGTAACTGAAACTCAGGAGCCAGAAATGCCATGAGATATATTTCGTTACAGTTTCAGGATGAACACAAGGGTGAGCTCATAATCATTCATCAATGAACGGGAAAAACGTTTCAATATCGAGACTTTTCATCACCGATTTCAAAAGCAACACCTTTTTTAGCGAAGTCGCCAAAAACTTGAAAATCATTTGCTAAATAAACGGAAGAGTGAAAGTCTTCGTTCTGAAACAGTGATAGTTATCCAAACTGGAAATTTTTTGGCAAGTTTATCGTTTTTCTAAAATTCAACCGTCCGGGAAGCTAGTGAACATTATACAGTTTCTAGAAGTTGTTTCAATCAATTCTGTGAAAAATAAGATCGATTGAATTGTTTTGAGTAGTTGATTGTAAATACCAGTTTGAATCAACGGTTTTTCTCTACCTTTTTGGAAATTTGGTTCCACGTTGTAGCCGAAGACTTGAGTCAAAAACATTTTCAAATCACCAAATTTACAGGATTAACGATTGTTTCTTTTCAAACCTTGGTTTTTCCGTTCTTACTGTTACAACCTGGAATGAAATTCACAAACAGCCCAAAAATTTAGTTTGTTAGGTGACCGGTATGCTTTCAGTCTATCATGACACTGAACTTTGGAAAAAGGTCTGTCCAGGAAAGGTCTCTCGATTTCCAACTTCCCAAGAACTTCGAAAATTATTTTATTACAGTTTTTGGAAAGTGGTATATTCTAGACCATGAACGATAGTGCCGATAATTACGGTCCCCCCCCCTCCCGACTCTTCTTTCTTATGACTCTCCAAGATCCATGAAGGAGAAAATTTCAATGAAATTTTAGGTATGCTGTTCAGAAGGTCGTTATTTTCAATGGTAAAAGGAAACCTGACAGTAGTGATAAGAAAAATAATTCGGAAGCTGAAATAAGTTCAGTGAAACTGTAAAGCTCTTCAACAACATCATTGAATATCAATCAATACTACATCATATTTCAGGAAGCATAGAAAAATTTCAGAAACTCCATCCCAAGTTTTTTCTCATAATTTCTTAAAAGTTTATAGAAGTGATTTAATAGACTCCCAAAAATAATTATTACGACAGTATAAGCTGGAAGAAAAACTTTACCTTCAAGATAATTAAATACTCCCAGTAATGCTGTTAAATTAAAAAAAAAATTAAAAATTGCCGTTTTTAAAAGTTTTTATTTCGGATAAATACTTTTGCAAACAGTCCTACGACCGGTAGTGTTTTATTTCAAGGTGTTCTGAAATTCCAGTTTGATAATCATGTAAGTGATAACAAGCACAAGGTTGAAGCCAAAATAAGTTGAGTGAATCAGTAAAAATACTTACTAATATTTCCCAGCAAGTGTGAATTTTCGAAGCTAATACATTTGTTTTAAGGACATTTTCCACTCGTGTAGCGGTTTATCACTTGAATCTGTAACTTTTTGATGAAACACTGAAACGGCACATTTCCAAAATTCGCAGTTTCCAGCAGTTGTAATAACAGGGTACTATTGAAAAAAATAGTGACATTTAATTTTATGCTGCGAACAAATATAGTTTATAATAGAAAGACCCATACAAAACTACTTACGTCAAATGATGCAACCTCCTTTTTAACAATAGTGTTTCGGAAATAAGTGATATTAACTCGATCGAGTTTGGAGAAAAATAGATTGTGTTTCAGGAAAGGTTCCCGATGGAAGGTTTTTCAAAATCCAGAATGGGGTTTTTACAATTGAAGAGCCGAATCCCGGGGTTCTTATATTATAAAGTGGTATAGATTGAGCTGGAGACCAACTATCAAGTGATTCCGCGGACAGACACTTGCTTGATTGAAAAAAACTGTGTCGTCCAGTTGAATGCTCCTTGTATTTTTAAAACAAAAATTACGTTTTTAGTAGTACTTATTTCGGATAAATTTCATTCTGAACAATTAATTCTACGGGCCCCGAACCAACTGATTTCCGTTCAAATTCAAAGTGTTAGGAAACTGTTTTTTGGTTTGATAGTGAAATGAGTGATAACAAAGAAAAAATTGAACTCGAAATAAGTTAAGTGGGTCAGTCAAACAGTATAAGAAGAAGCAATCACAAGTAAATATCAGACAATCTTATCTGAGATTTTCGAAAGTAGCAGAAAAAAGAACGCAGAATAATTCTCAAAAGTTTCTTCCTAGCTTTTTAGAAATATGAAATGTTTCTAGAATTCATAAAATTCTATGGAGTGGGTTGTTGATTTGAATACAGAGTTGTTTTCCGCTACAAACTAGAATTCGGTGCAACCCCGCATTAGAACTGTCCCGTATTAGAACTTTCCGGATCAGAACCGGGCCATATTCAAGCTCCCAGTTGCGACTTGAGGCTGAATATTCGTACAGAAAATGACATTGTGGCCCTAAACATTTCCTCAATTTTTCGAGTTTTCAGATACTTTGGAAGTACCCGGTTCTAATCCGGCCAGTTCTAATACGGGTCAGTTCTGATGCGGCCAGTTCTAATGCGGGGTAGCACCTAGAATTCTAACAAACCGTTAATTTTTCTCGTTATTTCTAAGATCATTGAAACTGTAAAATTTTCCGAAATTTACAGTTTTTTTGAGGAGCATATATATATAAATTTCTAAATTCTAGTATCCCCCCAATTAAAGTCAGTTCTAGCTCATTGTATCCGAATGATTTGTGTCTGAGAGTTTTAACATCTAATATTCGGTCTATAGTATCTAATCGTTCTGAGGTGGTTTTTCTATTAAGTTCCAAAGAGTATGATATCGTTTGCTTCCAAGAAACTTGGTTGACTCCTAGCTCTCCTCCCTCAATTTTTTCATCGTGTTTAGGGCCCAATGATTATAGTCTGTTTAAAGCGGACCGTTCTATAGGTAGAGGTGGCGGTGTTGGAGTGTTTGTCAGATCTCATTTAAAATGCAATGTAATACTTTCCGATTCTGTTAAAGACGGGTTTGAAATCTTGGTAGTTGAAATAGATGTGGGTGTGGTACCTCTTTTAGTTATTAATGTCTATAGATCACCTTCTTGCAACTCAAGAAATTCTAAAAAGCTTTTTATGATGATCTCGTCGATTATAGACAAAAATAACGTGTTTGTAGTTGGAGATTTCAACATGAAAGAAATTGACTGGTCTTTAGACCCACCTATTAATACTTCTACGCTACAGTTACCTAATCAAATTGTCGATTTTTGTGTGAATAGCAGCTTGAAACAGTATGTAAGGACCCCAACAAGAGGCCAGAACATTCTGGACTTGCTTTTCTCGTAGTTACCCCTCAAAAAT
>GL380003.1:50833-128477 GCA_000143925.2 Caenorhabditis brenneri
TATTTTCTTAGAGGTAACACTATCAAAAGGGAAACTACAGTAAGAGATTTGGGGTTCTTGGTCAATGAGAATCTCAACTTCAATGATCACTGGGATGCTGCTATCAAAAAAGCTAATTTTGCTCTCCATTCTATTTTCAAAACGTTTCATAGCAGTAACATCAGACTACTGAATCTTTTATACAAAACCTTTGTTCGCCCTTTTCTAGAATACGGAACGGTTGTGACAAACCCGTCCACCAAGGCTTTGGTTAACAAAATAGAAGCAGTTCAGAATAGTTATACTAGGCGTGTGATGTTCAGGCAATCAGGTAAGCCTGTTTTCAGATCTGACTCTAATTATAAAAACTCAACAGCCCGTTCATTTGAATACAACTTAGAACCCCTTCGATCTCGTAGAGAGAAATATGACACCAAGTTTTTGAGTAAATGGTTCCAGGGCAAAATTGACCTTGACCAAACCATGTATTTTAAAAGAAAATTGACAATCACTCGTACCGCTCATTCCTATCTTTGGAAAACTCCTAGATCAAAATTAAGAGAGCAATTTTTTACTCATAGAGTCCTGAGTAGAATAACCGCACCAGAAACGAAAAAGAAACTATCAACCTCTATTCCACCATAAAAAAACCTCAGACACAAATCCACACCGTCCCTTCATTCTGTCCCGATTCATATGTTCCCCCTCACTTTCTTTCTTTTCATCAATTTCACGTATATTTTTTACGTAAATAAATCAATCAATCAATCAATAAATGTTATATAGTCAAAAAAACTACAGTAACCCTGTTCCCCAAAAATGAGAAAAACAAAAATTCGTCACCCTCCAAACTATGAAAAAAAAACAATTCCGGGAAGAGCACACGTACAGTTCAAAGGCGAAATCAGAAAAAATTTAAGAGTGAGCAAGACAACAACTATAAAATCCCTTCATGATAAAACTCGCAGTGAAAAAGAAACCAGCGATAAGAGAATTAAGAGAAAATGCACAAGAAAGAATTGGAAACCAATAATATATTTTAAAAGAATCCGAATCAAGGGAGATAGGAGATCATACACATACTTATATATCCAGAATGTCTAGATTGGAAAAAAGTGAAAAATGTAGGTAAAAATGATGAGGAAATAAGCATGCAATTATTATGAATACACTAGAATTTTTTCCATAAGACTGAGTGAGCAAATTGAAAAAAGTTAATTAGAAAATTGAAAATATTAATATTATTGTCCATTCCACTGGCTCCACGAGTTATTCGCATCCTGATTTCCAGTTTGTTGTTGCTGTAACTGTGCCTGTGCCTGTACCATATTCAGTTGATCATAGGTTGGAAGGGAGAACGGGCGGCTGTGGAGTTGTTGTTGTTGTTGGGCGTCGGACGTGGATTGCATACTGTATTGGGGTTGGACGGCACTTCGATTGTGTGGGGATCTGGAAAAAAGATTCAGAATGAAGGGGGCGTGGTTTATCGAAGATGTCTAGAAGTGCCACGGCACTTCGATTATGTGAGGAGCTAAAGGTGCAAAATAGTTTGATTTTCTTGGGAGAACTAGCGGAGGAAAAATTGTTCAGAATATGAAAACTGACTGAAACGATGTTTTTTTTTTCATTTTGATTCTTACAAAGGGGTTCAGATTGACTAGAGTGTACCTGTAAGACCGTTCTCAGTACTTAACATTCGGTAAAATTAGTACTAAAAATGATATTTATTTTGGTGATACTGAATCAGTTTCAGCGCAGTCAGTAACACTGCCTCCACAACTTCCAGAATTTTCTGAAACGGATTGCAAAAGAGCATCTTGTGTTGAAGAGGTGCACGCATTATTGAAATAATGGAAGAGCTTATCATGGAAGTACTAGGGACAGTGTATGGTTCAGAAAATGAAAACTAACTGAAAGGGTGTTTTTTTAAGAGGCGTACAAGGTTTTTAGTCCGTTTCAGAGTTGTCTGAAAACTTGTGGGTCAGTATTATCAATTGCGCTGAAAACTTTCTCATAGTCAGCGCACTCGACAGCACTGACTTACAAATTTTTTGAAGATTCTGAAAGGGACTGTAAAATGAAGTCTCCTGTTGAAGATTCTTCAGTTATCTTGAAGGCGCAAATTTTTGTTTTTTTTTCGGAGAGACTACTGTAGTAAACTTGGGTATCTGTATAATAATGATGATTTTTCAAAAAAAATTTTTTGTCAGTGGTTTAGAAACTATAAAATCACAAGAAAATACATAGATCCAAAATAAAAAAAAGCTACAGTATACTCTTACTTTCGTGGCAAGACCCACTTGAAGATAAATGAAGTTCAAGCTTCATTCAATTCAGCCTAACTACCTAACGATTCGCCTCAAATACACACTTAATTTTTCGAGAAGGTCTCACCCTAATTTTTCGGAAACAAAGTGTCCTACAGTACCCTCTCATTCGTGACGAGACCTGTTTGAATTAGATGAGAAACTAATAAAACGGCTCAATTTCGAGATTTTCAATTTATGAACCTTTAGGACGGTGGTCTGCCTTATTCTCAACAAAAAGGCTGAATTGGTGGCCTAGAAAACCAAAAATTGGATTTCTAGGCCAAGGTAAATTAAGTTTGAGCCAAATCATGAGACGAAAAAGAGCATTACTTGGCTCGATGACGACTATCGATGACCTAGACACACAAGATTTGGATTTCTAGACCACCACATCCCCAAAACAAACCTCATAACCAAATTAGGTGTCATCAACACTCCATGAGAATTATCCACCACAGAATTGCCTCCTCCTCCAATCGGCGAATCTCTCGTCATCCCATGATGATCTCCCAACGGAACATTCATCATCGACATACATCCAGGAGATTGGGCATGCTGATGATGTTGAGAGGGATGGACGACCGAATAAGCTCTCTGTGGAGACTGTTGATATCCAGAAGGTCCTCCGTAGTCATTGGGATTCGGGGAGTAGGCGGAGAAGTCGTTGGACGCCTGCCAATTGCTGACGGCGTCATCTGAAGTGATGGGGCGGAACATGACTTCTGGATTGTTGACGAGGTTGTTCGCGGCGGCGAGCATTCGCGCTCTCTTGTACTTTCGTCGTTGCGTTTTTTGGATGTTCACCACGTCCGCGTTGTGGTGTTTGATGATGTGTTCCTGGAAGAAAATATCGATTACGGTGTATTTTAAAGGCGCAATTCCATTACCTTCAACTTATCCCTCCTGCTCGACGCGTATTCACATTGATCACATTTGAACGGCTTCTCCTCTAAATGAATCCTCTCGTGTCGAACCAAATGAGACTTCTCGATAAAGCCACGCCCACAAACCTTACAAAGGTGAGCGCGGACAGCCATATGGGTACGAAGATGGGCGGCCAGCTGGCTTTTCTTTGTGGATGAGTAGTCACAGCCGGCTGAAAGATGAAAATGATGGGGTAACTCTAATAAAAGGGCAGTAGAATATCCGGGACAGTTGAGCCCGGATCGGACTAATTCGGACCATATCTGACCAAGGTTCAAGCCATATGGGGTCGATCAATTCTGCTTTGGCCGGTTTTGAGCGAACTCAAGTTATCCCGGTTGACAAATACTCAGTTGCTGGAATTTGCTCTTTTGCTATAGTGGATCTTTCGCTTTGAAATGTTATTCAGTTGCTATTTTTCAGAGAGTTGCTATTCCTCAATTGCTAAGCACATGGATCATTTGCTATAAATTGCTCATTCGCTAGAGTACTTGCCGCCGAGACTTCTAATAGAACTGCATGGTTTCAAATTTCTTACCCAAAATCTGCCACATCATTTTTGTAGGAAAGCGCGATGATTTCAATGCGGTAGAAACTTCGCAAATAATATAATTTTCCGTAGAAAACCTCCCGTGAAGCAAGCCCCTAATGAAAATGATTATATGAGCCATAAAATCATCATTACGGTAGCACTAGAAGGCGCAAAATCGGAACCAACAAAATGAATAAAATTGGAATAAAAATTGTTTGGTGTTTGTTGCAAAAACATTTTGTAGACAAAGGAAATTGCGCTGGTGGGGGGAGCCAGCGGCGCCCCCAGGTCGTCGCCAAGGTGAAGCACATTCGGGACGGGACTCGGGAGGAACGGGGAGAGAAGGGAGAAGTAGGAGACGCAGAGAAATTTTTGAAAAAAAAACGAAAAATGGCTTTAAATGCGCATCGAAATGTGATGGGCTCTTGAAAAAAAACTGACCAATATGACAACTGAAATTGTCTCCGGTGTGTTGCCGCCGATGAAGAGATAGGTGTTCGCCGGTTTTGGTGGCAAAACCGCAGTCTTCGCACACGAAACTTCTGGAAAAAGGTGCATGATCAAAAAATCCTACAGTATAAACTTTTTTCGTGGTGAGACCCAAGCAACTGCAGAATGGCTTTTTGAGCTCCTCGTTCACCTTACAGGCGCATGGGAAGGTCTAGATTTTGTGAAAAGAAAAATTCCTACAGTAATCGCTTTTTCGTGGCAAGACCTCTTCACTAACCTATGATCATTGTGAGTAGCAATATGATGATCCAGGGCGGTGTGCTGCAGGAATCCTCTTCCACACTCTTCACAGTGAAGCGGCCGATCATCAAGGATGGAGTGCATCCGTTCGTGGGCGAACAGCTGTGAACGAGTCCTGCCCTTCCACGCACACTCGCCACATTTGAAGAAGCGCTCGTCGGCTGAAAATGGGCGTGGTTACGGAGGTGTTTGCGGACTAAGCGGTGTATTTTACGACAAGTCAGCTTTAACGATTTTTTGCACAATTTGGGTATCAAAAAACCAATTTTTCAGCTAAAAAACATCAAAACCTCTTTTCAAAACGTACTATGACTTAATCGATGGGTCAAAAATTCCTGAATAATGTCCGTGTTAAATGAGCACATTTCGCACTGATACGGCAGTTCTGTCCAGTGTTCGGCACAATGCAAATAGAACTGCTTGCTCCAGTTGGTCTCGAATTCACACAAATGACACATGTAGTACGTGTTACGGTTGTGATAACGGGCCTTGTGCTTTTCGAGGAGCTGAAAATTCCTTATTGTTAATTTCTCCCTATAACAAATTCGCTCTATCGCTAACCTCTTCATTAGCAGTCCGATATCCACAAAAATGACACATGACCGGCCCATTCTCGTCGGGTTGATCCTCCTCATCTTCACAATCATCTGGATCCATGTGATCCACGGGTCCATAGGTATGACATCCTTCCAGGGAGCACGTGGCATACACACCGTCGATTCCGTCCTCGTCGATCCATGGGATGCCTGGAAATGGGATTTTTTCTATGGAAATTCATTACTTTTTACCCAAATCTGGCCTAAAATTTAGGTAGATAATTAACTTCTATTTCTCAACTGCTATATTTGGCTATTCTGCTATGGATCAACTGCTATTTTTACCACTTTTGATGTCTCAACTGCTATGGCTATAGCAGTTGATCCATAGCAGAAGAACCAAATATAGCAGTTGAGAAATAGCAGTTGAGTATTTGCCCAAAACCTACTCTCATTCTCCGTGGCACTCGGTTGTGGAATCGGTTGAAGTTGGTGTCGTTTCATCCCCTTCGGCCTCTTCAACTTCTTTTTCTCACTTCCCGGTTGGAAAGCACTCTTCACTTTCAGACGATTCGTCGTATCATTCCCGTAATCCATAACCTGAGCCGATGACGGATGTCCATCGGCGATATACTCCTCCAGATCCTCTTCTGAATCACTACTCTCATAGATATCATCTTCGAATTCGGATGGCTCATGAAGGGTGGGAAGATTGACGAGTTTCTGTCGAAGATTTGCCAATTGTGTGGAGTATTTCTCCATGAGCATGTTATTCGCCTCCATTACATGGAGTAATAGGAATCGACTCTTTTGACTTTTCGACAGCAATGGAGAGTAATCCAAGAGAAATTCTAAGGTGTCTGCGGTAACCTCATTAAAGGCGCATGACTCCAGAAGTAACCGGAAGATCTCCTCTCGTTTCGCCATCTCCTCGCCTACCCATCGGACTATTAGCCTGGAAAAATTGAAATTTTAGATTTATTAGTTCTAGTTTTGAAGGGTTACTTCAAATAAGTGTCTGCTGTGATGCAATCCTGATATTTGGGATCACCAATGAGTCGTGTCAGTTGTGTGTACGTGTATCCAATGATATCTCGAGATTCTAGAAGACATCGGTTCAGATTGCTGTCGAAGTAGTCGGTGGCGGACTGAAAATATTTATTTTTTGTGAATTTTCGGATTTTTGCGGAAATTCATGCTGTTTTTCGAGATTTTGCTATGTTTTTCTTCAAAAACGTGAAGAATTTTTTTCGATTCTGTCCTATGGTAGCATTAAAGGCGCATGGGATCCCCTTGGCGGGTTTCGCGGCGAACAACGTTTGCCTATGGTAGCTTTAAAGGAACAGAGCAGTCGTAGCGCTGGTCTCGCAGCGAAATTACCATTTTCTGATGAACCGCCCGTGTTCCGGGGATTTCGAGCGATAAAAAATGAAATTTGACGTGTTTTTACCGTTTTTAATTGAAAATTTCTGCTAATTTTCGAAAAATAACACGGAAAAAGCGATTTTCAATGCGGAAAACTAGTTTTTCTCTAAACTTCAGAGCAATTTGTCTGATTTTGCAAATTTTGCAGCGAAACTGTGAAAATAAAATTGTTTGTGTTGTTTTTATACGAAATTTTGAGAAATGCCGAGCATAATCGCAAAAAATGAGCGATTTACGTGAAAAATAAGAAAATTCGACACTTTTTGGCTTTTTTTTCCCACAATTTTTCACCAAAACTGCCTCAAACTTCAATTTTTGAGTTCAAAAACCAACTCACTTTAATAACACCCGGCAAATTATATCTTTGGGCTAAACTTCGTATTGATAGACAATTCGCCGCGTCCATGTACCTATCCAGGTACTCGGCACAATAGTTTTTCAGCTTCACTATCTGCAAATTTGATTTTTTCTCAAAAATTTGTGGAACAATCAAAATTATGAAATTACCAAAAAGTTATTAGCGAATCTGAGCAACTCGGAGACACTGGACCTATCGATAATCACACTTCCACTGTACATATAATTGAGGAACAGCTCGAAAACTTGCGGGTATTTACTGTTTATTGTGAGCTGGAAATTAGAAAAATTATGTTTTTTTTTTCTCAAGGAATTCACCTGTTCCTTGGTAATTTTACAATATTTAAAAATCGCATCGAAATATGGGCTATGTGCTGCTAAAATATTCCGATGGGCGGCGAAACATTTCGCCTGAACGATTATCTCAACGTCACAAAATCGACCAGTACTTCGTTGATATTGTAGTCGTTCAAAAACTGCAACTTTCTGTATAAAATTTGGAAAAGAAAATAAAATTCTTACTCATTTGCTGGGAAGAATCAGAAAACGACATGGGACACAGCCCTGTATTTTCTGAACTAGACACTAACATCATCTGAAATTAATTACTTTATTTATGAAAATAAAAAGCAAAAAAAGTTTTATTTATGTGAGAAAACAAACAACATTAATATATTCAGCGTTCCGATTCAAACAGAACTTCGTTGGAGAAAGTGCGCTCCGCCGCACAGATGGCGGTAATTTATCGATTCCGGGGCATTTTGTCAAATCGGGATGCTTTATCGAGGAATGAACAATGGGAAATTAAGAATAATAGAAAAAATTAATGCTTATTTTAACAAAAAATTAGATAGAACGAGCAATTAAAGCTTTATAAGCATGAATACGAGGAATCTCAAGACACTTCAAGCTTCTCCAACATTTTCTCCGCTTCCGACGCAATTTCCTCTCCAACGGGGTCCTCCAAAAAATCGGTGACTCTGTGGATAAAAACCGACTGCATTTCTTCCTCTCTAACCGTCTCCTTATAGCAAATAACTCCGGCTGTGAGCAAGCTTTGGCGGAATTCCGAGCAAGTTTCGTCATCGTCGACCATCAGAAGAATCGGAATTCGAACTTTTGATGGCTGCTCAAATGCGGTGTACTCTTTCAAATAGATCATCTCTGCCTCCGTCAGCTCGGCGTGCGTCGGGAATTCGACGTGTGGACGAATCAGTGAAGCCGATTTGTAGAAGAGCGGATATTTGACGATGATGGAGCTGACAATGAAGGAAGCGTAGTCGGCGCCGTAGAGACAAATACCCTCCTCGTCGATTCGGTCTCTGTTCTGTTCAAGTGTCTCGAGAACGGCAGCCTGGAAAATTGAATTGGTTACCTTAAAGGCGCAGCCGAAACTGGCAAATATTCAATTGCTATGTATCTCTACAGCTATTTCTCAACTGCTATGGGTGTGATCAACTGCTATTTCGTAACTGCTAGTGTCTCAACTGCTATGGATCAAATGCTATAACCACAGCAGTTGAGACATCAATAGTGGCAAAAACAACAGTTGATCCATAGCAGAAGAGCCAAATATAGCAGTTGAGATACTAGCAGTTGAGAAATAGCAGTAGAGACACATAGCAGTTGAGTATTTACCGGCAGAACTCACATGAACATCATCAGCCACACACAAGTCCACCTTCTCCGGATACCCATCGTCGAGCTGAATCGTCGCGTGTCGATTATTCACAATCAGCACACAGAATCCGCAGTTAACGAATGCGGAATACATGGCCTCCTGATCCAAATCCGTGAAGTTTGGCTTCGTCCCAGCGTAAGGAATCACTATCATCTCTAACTTTTTGCCGGGTTTGAAGCCCTCAACTGGCATGTAGAGCACTCCAGTGTACGCGGCTTTATCGAAATACATGTGTTTTACATCGAAAGCGTGATAGGGATCCTCATCGTCGTCGATTAGCCGCGGCGCCGTCAGAAGGGAGGCACGGAACTCTGGATTCTCTTCGTTCATTGACTCCAACGAGGTGTACCAAAGACGAGATTTCGAATTGGCGGAAACGGTTTCGAATAGAATCTCGTGCTCTTGAACGTCAACGATCACCGCCGGTTTCGGGAAGGTTATTTTTTGGAGTTCACGTGTTGCTGTTTGAAGCATGTATGAGACCACATTGTGCTGCCAATTGGCGTTGAAAATCAGATCTTTGCCACCGTTGGCCCATGGTCGATCGGGAACACTCCAGACGCGATGCTCACCGAGGGAAATGACGTCGTGTTGATAGGTGAGAGCGGCTTTGACGAGTGGCCAGTGGAACTGAAAATGAGATGGTGAGGATAATGGCTGGAGGTGCTAGGAGATTGGGTATGGTAATTTTTTGTTAGAGACATAGATATCGAAAAAAAATTTTAAAAAAAAACGGAATACTTCCGACAAGTCGTTTTTTTTTCGAAAATCCTCAAAAAACGTCCTGGAGTACAGGATTTTCGACAAGTACGAGTAGACACTCAATTGCTATGCATTGCTATGCATTTCTATTGCTATGGGGATCAGGGCTGCCCGAAAAACTTGCTCCAAAAAATTTTTATTGAAAAACCAAAAAAAAAATCGGAAAAAAAACGGTTTTTTGGTTGTGTATTTTTATGTTTTTACCGCCTTTCTATCCATTTTTACTAAAAAAAACCGAAAATTTTGAAAAAGAATTGAAAAATCCCGAAAAATCATTTTTGTTTTTTTCGCTTTGAAGAATTGGAAAAAAACGTTTTTTCAATTTTTTCGGACAAAAATTTTTGATAAATTTTTATTTTTCGGAATTTTTTTCTCACACAGCCCTGATCAGGATGATCAACTGCTATGTTGTAACTGCTAGTGTCTCAACTGCTAAATTTGGCTCTTCTGCTATGGATCAACTGCTATTTTCGCCACTTTTGATGTCTCAACTGCTATGGCTATTGTCTAACCTGCTATGGCTATAGCAGTTGATCCATAGCAGAAGAGCCAAATATAGCAGTTGAGACATAAGCTATAGCGGTTGATCACCCCAATAGCAGTTGAGTATTTGCCAAATTTTTTGCACACCAAAAGCAGAGAGCCCAGCATGTTCTTTCAAGGCATCTGATTCAGCAACAAGCAACTCTTACCAAAAGAATCTGACTATCTTTGTTGAAACTTGTCGGCAGAAAAACTGCCAACCGCCCGTCCCCTGGCGAGAAAGTGATTTTGAGCGGAGCCGGACAGTTCTTGTAGAGCACATTAATGTATTTATCCCCGAATCGATGCCACAAAAGATCTCCGTCTCGATGGAACACAATTCCACGATTGTCAGGTGTCCACTCGACCGCATTAATCGGCTTCAAGCATATATTCTCATCAGTAACCACTACCACACCTTTCGTG
Source organism: Caenorhabditis brenneri (assembly GCA_000143925.2). Classification (NCBI taxonomy): domain Eukaryota; kingdom Metazoa; phylum Nematoda; class Chromadorea; order Rhabditida; family Rhabditidae; genus Caenorhabditis; species Caenorhabditis brenneri. The sequence goes on from GL380003.1 coordinate 61,037, forward strand.
TCGAAATCATAGACGCAAATCACAAAATTGCGATTTTTTCCGCTGCACGTTTTCCGTTGATCGGATCGAGGACGGGCGAAATACAACAGTTTTCGGTCGGGTCCCGCCGAGAATTTGAAGTAGGAATGGGGTCCGGTGATGAAAATCGATCCGTGATGCTCATCTTTTTCGAATGCCACGTGGAAAATCGCTTTTTGGTACTGAACAGACTCGAATGTGATCACGTCCATCGAATGTCCGATTTCTATGGACTCGGAGACGTAGGCGACGAGCTCACAGTCATCCGACATTGTGTATGTGAAGTGTCTCCAGTCATCTTCGTTATTTTTTGAATATTCGAAATATTTTTTGTGTTCCGATAGAAATCCACGAGACGAAAAGTGCTTGCGGACCGGTGCGGCGTCCAGTGATTCCCACAAAACATAGACCTGAATGGAAAACATTGAATGGATTGTGTGAAGTTCAGATGCTCACTTCTTCTGGAATATAACCGGTTGGAGTGATGATTCGCGCACTTTTGAGACGATACTGCTCGATTTGACGTGTTATCATAGTGTTTCTCTTTTCGGCGAACTCCCAGATAGCTTTCCGATCGGCTTCTGACATTTTTACCGATCTGAAAAAGCGGAGATAGTTTTCTTAGCGGTATAGGCGTTTACAAAGCAAAAAACTTTTTAAAAATGTGAAACAGATCACAAAATATCGATTTTGTTGACGATAATTTGATAGAAACCGCACAATAGAGTGGGAATCAAACAGGTTTCAACAAAACTTCTCAAGAAAAAAAAACATTTTTCGCTTGGTCTGTGTAAGTGCGCTCCATGGCGACACATTTTACGGAGGGAATTTAAAATGTGATTTCTCAATTTTTCCCATTTTTTGCTGAAATATCACAAAATTATCACGATTTTCCCCAGTTTCCACCAACAAAATGAATTTGAGAAGTAGAAAATAGAGCCAAGAACCAGAATCAAAACAAGAAACAACACATAATCAAAACCCTTATTTTTAAAATTCAGAAGGCAATATCACGGGATGAAAATGGAATATTTACAAAACAACCGCAGGGTAAATGAACCGGAAATGTGAATAAAAAAATAAGTACAATTTGGCGGGAAAATGAATGCAATTAGTATGTTCACTGGGAAAGCGACTTCTCGAACCAGCGAACCATGTTGATAGAGTAGTCAGCCTCGACGTTGACCTCGTCAAGTGGATGGTTGGATGGTGGGTAGGTGAGCACTCTGAAAATCCAGGAGACGTTTCTACTCTTCCCTATTCCCTAATAATCACCTGCTCGGAATTCCACGAGCCTTTAAAGCACGAATGAACGCGCGATAGTGCGGAACGACACGAAGATCCTTCTCTCCAATGAGGAGCAAGTACGGTGTGGTGGCCTTCTCTACGTGAGCCATCGGAGACGAGAGATACATCTTCTCGCGTTGCTCAGTAGTCGTTGTCTTCGTCCAGTCCGGGAGCTCGCCGGTTCCCTCGAAGAAGCACCACTCCGGAATGTCGGTGATGTCGTGCATTGTGGCAACGTTGACGACGGGATTCAAAGCGACGCAGCTCTTGTAGAAGCCTGGATATTGTCCAATCAGATGAGACACCAGGAATCCTCCATGAGATCCTCCGAAAAGAACGACCTTATCCTTCGAAATGCGTGAATTCTTGTCCAAAACCGACAGGACAGCATTATGAACATCCTTCACATCCATATCTCCACAGTTTCCTGGAAGAGCGCGGATGAAGTCGTCGCCGAAGCCAGTGGATCCACGGAAGTTGATCTGAAGGACAGCGTATCCCGAGTTGAGAAGTGTGGTCAGGTCACGACGTGGCCATGCTGCCATAGATTGTGCATGTGGTCCTCCGTGTGGATTCACCACCATCGGCAAGTTGTCACCTGCGTTAGGAGTCATCAGAATTCCCTCGTAGGCGGCTCCGTCACGCTCAAAGTTCAAAACTTCGAAGGCGTACTCAAACAGATGACGTCGAGAGTCGATAGCCTTGGATTCGTCGATTCTCACCCAGACCATCTCGTCAGCCTTTCCTGGCTCAGGAAGACGGCCGAGAAGTACGTTTGGAGGACGGTTTGGAGCGGAGACGATCGCCAAAACCTCATCATCGAAGACGTCGAGAAGAGCCCAAGTTCCGAGCAAGATCCCGTTGTTGGTCAGCTTTTCAATGGCTCCAGTGGTGACATCGACAGAGACAAGCTCCAATTTGCTGCACCACGCGGTCGAGACGATCAGGCGCTTGGAGTCAGAAGACCAGGAGCGGGAGACAGTCTGTGGGAAGCAGAAGCCCTGGAACTCATCGGCCGGCTTTCTCTCCTTCACAATTGGCACAACCACCTTCTTTTCAATGCCCTCTGCATCAGTGCTCTTCAATGGCCACTCAACCGACACCAACTCCAGGACCGCTTGATGTGGCCCATCAGCTGGCCGTTGGAACCAGACGAGCGTCTTTCCATCCGGCGAGAATTGAAGCTCCTCCGCTGAAATCTCTCCTTCGCTGATCTTGGTGAGCTCGCTAGTCTTGATATCGTAGTAGTAGACGGATCCACGACGGTTGTTACAGTAGATTCTGCCGAGTCTTGGGGTGTCTTCCTCTTCTAATCCAAAGAAGACGACTCCACTATCTTCCGGTGCCCATTTGGCGTAGCATGGTGAGATGTGAGCGGGGATTTGATCGAAGACGGTGACTATTCCACTGGAACGATCGACGGTGCAAATCACAGGGCGCCTGACACCTTCGTTCTGCTCTCCCCACGATTCGAAGAGCTCAAACTTCTTTCCCACTTTACTCTCGAACACTTTCGTCTCGTTGTCCCACTCAATATCAGCATCAAAGTACTGAGAAGCCTTGGTTTGTCGCTCGGCAATATACATGACATGTCCCTCTCCATAGGAGAAGTGAAGGCATCCGAATGGCATGCATCCAGCTCCATGAATTGTTCCGTGCTTCTTTTGAGTGGTGAGGTCGGAGCAGAGCTCCTCGCAGTGCTCATCGAGATTGTAGATCTTCAAATACTGCTTCTTATCGTCGCCGGTGCCAGTGGTGAGGAGTTGAGCGACACGGGAGTTGGAGTGGGAATATGTGCTACGTTGGTTTCTAGAAAATTGATTTATGGATTAGAACCCTCAATTTTGAATCCCTACTCATAATTGCACATTGGCAACGAAACGGACGTCATCAGATAGCGATCGGTGACCTCTGGACCCTTGCTTCCAATGACACTGACACGTTGTTGGCGAGTCGCCTGATTCAGCTGCATCGCGCGGTTATCCCAAGTGGTTGTCACCTTGATGAAGTCCTCTCCCGGCTTCTTGTCGATGCGTCCCTGGCTTGGCAGTGGGATCTGAGCGAGATCTCCGTAGAGATCCTTGAGAGCCAACAGGGCTTTCACATCGTATTCGGCGGCGCTGGTGGTGTTGACTCCAGGAGACGACATTCTTCGAAGAAGAGATTTTAGAATGGTCTTGGAAACAATGGGCATGGGCGCTGGGATCTCAAAAGTTTCTGTCACGCGACGCGACCGTGACGCGCGCAACGGCACTTGTTTTTGGGTTACGGAAGCTAATTTTTTTGCATTTTTCTCGCTGAAACAGAGCACTTATCAGCCAGTGCCCAGCGCACCAGCCAACCAAAACCGTAAAGCCTCCCGGCGCACATGCCCATTTTAACGGAAAAAAAAGTTATCAAAGAAAGAAACGAAGAATAAAAAAATAAAACTGGCTGACAACCCGAAACAATTTGAACAGAAATTTCGAGAATATAGTTCATTGGAACAACAAAACAAAGTGAGTCAAAAATGGTGAGAGGTAGAGTAGATCAAAAAAAAAAATAACAACAAAATAATTTCAAAAATCAAAAAATTCAAATTTCTTCGATCAACACTTTCTTCGGCTCCGATTTCTCCAAACTGAATGCGTCTGGGAGACTTTCGACATTCTGCACACTGACGTCACGACCGTCAACACTACTATTCTGCTCCTTGAACACGTCCAAATCGATTTCAATCGTTCTCATCGTTTCAGTTTCTTCTTCTGGCGGCGATTCGGATGACTTCTCTTCTGAATCACTGTCACTATCCGAGCTATCATCTGATGACTCCTCTTCGACTTTTTCGATTTGAAATGCGTCGGCGGAAGCGGTGCCCGGCATTTGTTGATTCGCTTCCTCCAGTTTCGGAAGGAATTGTCGTAATCGCGAGAAGAGTGCCGACGGCTCGACAGCCTGAATCGTCGGTTTTCCGTTCAGAAAATCGGATATTTTTGGGTCCTGGGACATCTGAATACAAGAAAAAGTAGAATTTTACCACCAAAAACATAGAAAAATACTCTAAAACTCGCTGAAAAACGAGTAGAAAAACTAGCTTACGGTCAATATGTACAGAAATTTTATTTCTAATCATAGAGAATTTTGGTCGGCCAGAAAAGAAATGGCAGCGCAATTATGATATGCAACTCGCATGAATAGTAAACTTTACAGAGGAGAAACGGGGAGGGAAACATCAATTATCACCAGCACAATTAATTAAGCATTTAGTAAATGAAAAATCAATAAATTATTCGAGCTCGCGAATCTGGTCGAGATACTCATCAGCCACAACATCTCCAGCGCCTTCGATGGGCTCCGTGAAAACCATATGAAGAAGGGCGGCGGGAACGAGACCGAGTTGAACGAGGCTTGTGTTCTCATCCTCCACGAACTGTCCGGTGGCGTCTCGAAGAGTGAATTCGGAGGCGACGAGGGCCGAGGAGAGGGTGGAAGCCACGAAGAGCCGGACATTAGAGAACGGTTCGGAGCATCCGAACACACCCTGGAATTGATTTATTGATTTTTCAACCTGGAAACAATGAGGAAAACCTGAATGAGAATGTTTCCTGGAAGCCGAACACGAATCAGGGTGTACTTGTATTTCTTGGTAGCATTCAGTTCGTCCTTCTCGCGCATTTCTTTGGTGCGGAGGGTCAACATCTGGAAAAATAAATTTTATTTCGATACATTTCATCAGAATCCACTGACCCGCTCCACCTGAAGCTCCTTATTCTTCTGTTCCGCCTTCAGCTCAGCAGTTGTCAAATTGAAAAAGTCGGGAGTCAATTTTGGAGCCTTCGGCTTTTGTCCCTCTTTCAACGAGAACAACTGAAGGTCTCTTGCCACTTTTATCGGAACAACCTGCCCTTCTTTCAGTGCTCCCAACGCCTCAACGAGATGCTCATCGGTTTTCCGTGTGAAAACGAGCGCCGGATCTCCATTATTCTCCTGCTCAACGAATCCAATCGCCTCGAGAAACGCACGTCCTCCGATAGCGGGGGCGATCTTATTTTGATAGGCGTTGTTGCCCAAACGAATCGATTTGAACTTTGGCACGTCGGGATTCTCGAGAATATTCGAACAGATCTTGGCGATGATATCAACGGCAGCTTCTCTTGTTTGAGTCTTATTCAGATTATAAATCATCAAGATGGCGGCGATCGCCTTGTCATCCTCATCGACAGCATCACGAATTTGATCGTTGAGGTACTTTTTGATATCTTCTTGAAGAACTTCGCGAGGACGAGCATGATCATCACCGAGCAGTTCGCTTGTGAACAAAATGCTGGATATGGCGGAAGAGTGATCCAGTTCCTTGGGCTCCTCATCCTTGGGTTTTGGGGTGTCGGAAACGTTGAGGGTCTCCATCTGCCGTCTCTCCTCTTCCAGCTCTCTCTTTGCAATCATTTGAATTCGCCGCTTACTGGCATCTTGTGGAGTGGGGTCCGGCTTCATCCGTCGCTCGGCAGCTTGCGCGGCACGATCAGCAGCGACTTGCCGGTCAACAGGGGCATCAGAAGATCCCTCTCCGGAGGACAAACGAACGCCTTCGCCACTGTTTCTGAAGTGGACCTCGGTGCGAGCTTTGTTGAAGAACTTTTTGAATTTACCGAAATTCTTCATTCTTCTTTCTCTTAAATGAAGGATTACGGGCGGTTTTCACTCATTCTTCGATTCAACACTTACTATTCTTTTCGTTGCTCTTCTTTCTGGCTTTTTCAATGTTCTCCTTGATGATGAACTCTTGGATAATCGGATTGTAGCGATTCCAGGCGATCACAGTGCCGATGGAGAAAACGAGAAGAAGAAATGCGAGGAACACGCCGAGGGCTACCTGAAAAAAGGAAATACGAGGGTTTTCACGTTATTATACGAACTTGTTTCTTATCCAACGAATATTTGTCGCAGAAAATGATAAAAACGCGATAAATATCGCCGATGCCGAAAGAATCGGACGCTGGAAGAGGGTCGGCGCTCTGATAAGCCACTGAATTCGTGCTGCTAAGCGGGCTTTGCTCAGTTGTCGGCTCGGCGACCAGTGGCTCTCCCATGCAAGATTAGCTGCAATAATCGCAAAGAATATGTTGTTTTTGAGGCGAAAGATTGCGAAATTTCGAGAGAGGAAGGAGGGAAAAAGGGTTTGTCAGCAAAATTGATCTTTGCGGCTATTTCGTCAGTTCTTCAAGATTTCTGGGGTACAAAGGGTGAGCGCAATTCAATTTACAGAAGGCAAAGAGAACAAAATAGCTTTAAAACCGAAAAAACGAACAAGAATGACAAAAAAACATGAGAACATTCGTCAGCGAAATGAATAATCTGCGGAAAAAAAATGCAGAAAGACAAAAACCTCTCACTCTCTCGCGCGTGACCGTAGAGCGCGCTTTCATCGAATAAGAAAAAAATTGAAAAAAAAAAGAAGAGCGAAAATGGAAAATCGGCAAGTAACTTTTCAGGTGTTCACATCAAATTTAGCGTTTTCGAACTCGAAGAAGTAGTCGATGATTGCTTCACAGTAATGAATTTCACCAGGGAAGGCGGTTTCCGGAGAAAAACGATATTCGATGGAAACGAAGAGTGTCTTTATTTCATTTGCCATTCGCTCAATCAAAGAATCGTACATTTCAACGTTTCCAAGGGCAAATATGCCTCCATGAATGAAAAAAAGATGTTGAGGGCGCCACGTGTCCAGTAAACCATGTTGCTAGCGCTAGCCTTCGAGAACATTCGGCTCGGAAAAATTCCGAAAAATCATTTTTCGAAATTTTCCGGTCCGAGAATTTGAAAAAAAGGTTTTTTTTTCGATTTTCATTTTTCTTTTCAGTTAGTGTATTCACAGAAAACTATATACAGACGGCAAGACAGAGAGGTCGGAACCTGAAAAATTGAAGCTAAATGTTGGAGAAAATCAGAGTTGTCATGGGAAAAATTCAAGCGAAATCCAATAACAGAAGAAAAAAGCATCGGAAAGTTCGGTTTTGATTGATTTTTCGGCCGAAAACCAACGAACTAGTCTCGGTGGCGCTATACTAGTTGGGAGGGTCCCCGAATTTTCGATATTTTCTTCGACCATTCGACGTAAAATTAAACGCTGATCATTTCTATGATATTTTTAGAACGTTTGGGCTCATTTTCAGAAAAAAAAATTTCAGCAAAAAAAAATTTTCAGACAAAAAAAATTTTTTTTTGGAATTTTTTTGAATAACTTTTTTTGAATACTAAGCCTAAATGAACAGTGTATCAAACAGTGCCAGAATGGGCTGGAAACGGGAGTTTTATTGAAGCTTTTTCAGCGCAATAATCTTTTTTTTTAATTGTTGGAGTTATTTTTACAATTTTTTGAAAACAAAGCCTACTCAAAAAGTGGAATGAACCATGTCAAAATGAGAACCAGAGGGAAGTTGCATCACAACAATGCCCAGTGTGATTTAGAAATTTCGAAAATTACTTGAAATTTTGGCACTGTCCTTGGGGTGGACCCAATTTGACACTTGACAATGGGGTACCTAAGCCTGTTTCAGAAGTAGAATGTGATGTTTCTGGAAGTAAAATGAATTGGTCCTCTATGAAAACAGGCTTAGGAAACACGAAAAAAAGCTGCCGTTCATTTAGGCTTAGTATTCAAAAAATTTTATTTGAAAAAATAATTCCAAAAAATTTTTTTTTGTCTGAAAGTTTTTTTCTGAAAATGAGCCAAACATTCTAAAAATATCATAGAAATGATCAGCGTTTAATTCTACGTCGAATGGTCGCGAAAAATATCGAAAATTCGGGGACCCTCCCAACTAGTATAGCACCGTCTCGGTAAAGCTCGATATCGACGAAAGATCTGCGATTTTCAGCAACTTTTTTTTTCCACAGGAGAAACAGAACTTGTGGTCTTATTTGGTTGAAAATAATTTGCCGAATATTGAGAGAAATTCAGAGCAGCTTTATTCTGAAAATTGAAGAGATTTTTCAGCAAAACGATCAAAAAAAAGTTGGGAAAAGTGAGAAAAAAAATAAATCGTGTAGCACGCTGATTTTTCGACTACAACTTTGTCGCGGCGGCGGCCATCGTTTTTCTCTTCCACCAGCCCAAACTCCGTTGATTTTTTTCGTTCATCGACTTTGACGAGGATTTGTGAGAGTTAAAATTCATGGATTTTAAAAAGATTTCATGCGTTTTTAGTAAATACCATCTAGAAGCTCTGGTAAAAAAATCAGACACCAAATCATTGTCCGAGGGACACAATCCTCTGATGAAGATTGACAAGGCAGAAATTGTGCGGCACAGGATTGTGTCCTTCGGACAATGATTTAGTGTCTGAATTTTTTACCAGAGCTTCTAGATGGTATTTACTAAAAACGCATGAAATCTTTTTAAAATCTATGAATTTTAACTCCCACAAATCCTCGTCAAAGTCGATGAACGGTATTTGGGCTGGTGGAAGAGAAAAACGATGGGCGTGGCCGCGACAAAAGTTGTAGTCAAAAAATCAGCGTGTGTAGATTTACGGAGAGAGCGGAATATCGGAGTGTCGTTGTGGTGGTCAGAGTCCAGAGAAAAACAGGCAGACTCCGCCCACTCACACACAAAGTACGGTGAGCGGCGGAACCCGGGAGATGTCGGTACATTGTCTAGCCTACCCTATATAAGTGAATTCGTTTTCAAGGGGAATTGCTCGACGGCATCCACCGATAATCCCCGCAGTCTCGGCGTTGTCCTTGATTGTGATACTCACTTCACTGGGAGTATATGGGTAATGGGAGGTATTCTAGGTACCTCAGATGGTGTCCGAGAGTCCTCCGTGGCAAGTAAACCTAGGGTAGCTTCTACCGGGGGATTTTCATAGCTGGAAAGTGGGATCATGCAAAAATTTCAATCGATTCGGGCCGGTTTTGCAAAATTTTTTTATGCGACGGCGTCAATCGCATTTCGCAACTCGCGTCCCGCATTTCGCATCTCGCATCTCGCAACTCGCATCTCACATCTCGCACCTCGCATCTCGCATCTCGCAATATGCGCACTGCGCCCGCGCCCGCGTGCATCGCCGAGGCGTGTGGGGCGGAGCTTCCCAGAGAGAGGGCCATGACGCTTTCAGGTGTCCTACAAAACAAGTTGATAGGAAAAAAAAATTCTACGACGCAATTATTATTTACAAAATTATTAGAAAACGTAAAGATCGTATGAAACATCTCTGGAAGACCTACAGTTTTTCTGATTATGACTGATTTTTCTGATATATGGTCGTAGATTTCCCATCTTTTTTTGGCACTTCATTTTTTTTGGGGGCCTTCAATTATTTATTGGCCCTCCACTTTTTTTGGGCCCTCCACTTTTTTTGGGCCCTCCACTTTTTTTGGGCCCTCCACTTTTTTTGGGCCCTCCATTTCTTTTCGGCCCTCGATTCTCCATACTTGTGATGGGCCTGGCTTTTTCAGAAAATTACATGGCCCGGCCCAACCCGGCCCGGCCCGAAAAGCTCGTCAGTTACCGCGAAGTTTGAATTTGAATTTTCAAAATCGGAAAATTAGCTGATTTTTGCCTATTTTCTGTAAATTTCACATATTTTGCATTTTGGGAGTAGTTTGAGTAGTATGTATCACGAATCAACCAAAAATTGAAAATTTTGTGTTTTTTCCATAGTTTTGGGGAAAAATTTTACAAAAATTTTCCAGTGTGGGCCATACGGGCCGGGCCGGGCCCTGAAAATTCCCCTACGGCTTGGCCCGGCCCGGGCCTGCGGGCCCAGCCCAGATTTCACAAGTATGCGTTTCTCTTATTGGGCCCTCCATTTTCGAACAGAGCCAAAATGATAAACTAAAAAACTTTGAGATCTACAATTCTCTACAATTTTGCAGATGACCACTTTTGGTAGTACTGCTGTTTTTGAAGATAGGAGCACGTGGAAACCGAGCACCAAAAGTTGTCAATTTTTACTGAATTTTTCATGAAATTGTGTTTTTGGTCAGGTATCAGTACTTCTTTCAATGTGGGGGTTTAAAATTTAGAAAATTAATGAGTCGCAGAATAAGAATGAATAAAAAGTGCATTTTCTCCAATTATGAATTTGAAAACTTTATTTTTGCAATATTTATATAATTTCAAACTAAATAAAATTCTTCTCCAATGCTTCTATATCCTCCACTATTCCATTAGCTCTATCAACCAGTTCCGCACAATTTGCTTCCTTGAATTCTGGAGACCCGAGTGTTCCATCCGAATACATTTTGATATACATTGCAATTCCGAATAACGTAAAGTTAGAGGCAAATGGGTAGATAAAAAAGTATTGATTATTCAACTGATCCAAACTAAAGGGAGCCGATCCATGGAAAAGCTCCGAAAGCGTTTTGTGATAGTAATCCAAATAACAATTCGTTTTCTCTTTTCTATCTTCTCTACTCAATCCTAAAGTGAGCACTCGAATGATATCGAAAGCAATTGAGCCAATGAATAGCATTTGATAATCAATAATTGCTCCAATTTCATGGGTAGCACTGTCTTTTTTCCATAACATATTGGTGACGTTCAAGTCAGCATGGCAGATGATTCCAGGGATTTCTGGAAAAAAAAAACATGGATGTGGGGGTACTTTCGGATATAAGGGACCTGAAATTGCTTGTTTTGTCGCTTTGTTTTTCTTTTCATAATCGAAGGCCCACTTGATTCCATGGATTCGTTTCTGGTTTCCAAAGACTTCGGGGCTAACGTTCTCAAGGGTTAAGGCTTCTTCAAACTGAAAATGTTCTTTTTTTTCTCATTGAAAATATTCTTCAAAAAGTTTCGATTTTTTCCGATTTTTTTTTCGATTTTCCGAAAATTTTTCGGATGTCTTTTTTGCACAACCCTGGTCTCAACTGCTGTATTTGGCTCTTTTGCTCAACTGCTATTTGAGACATTAACCGTAGAAGTTGAGACATCAAATAGCAGTTGATCTCTCCTCATAGCAGTTGAGTATCTACCCGCTGTTTACAGTATACCTGGATCCACAAACACCACGCTTACGCAAAAATGCTTGAAAACTCACCATCATTTTCTGCATCCCTGGCGCATAGGTCTCTCTTCCATGAGCTCCTTCTACAAAACTCTCATCAATCGGAGAACTTGCTCATGATTCAAACCGGGAATGTGCTCTACCGCATATACTTTATCACTCAGATTTTCAGCTACAATTCCTCCGGTGCCCTCTTCTTTGACGTCTTCAGTGAAGTACACTTTTGGGAATGGGAAGTTAGGAATGGTGCCGTATTGGAAGTGCTTGTAGAAGAGGTTTTCTTTCTGGAATCGATATAATCTTGCTGAGATTAACCAGGAAACCCGTACCTTTGAATAGTAAACCAGAACATTCTGAAGCTCATCCTCTCCTCCATCGTTCACTTTTAGGCGTGCCAAGTAGATCTCCGACCAGAAGCTCTTTGCATTCTCTAACTTTTCATACCTCACAGTGACTTTTTCATGAAAATTCTGAATTTCTGGGAACGAATTCTCCACGAGCCTTCGGAGTTGTGCTTGTCGCAAGTTCATCTGAAAATAATATTCGAAATGGGAAAATAAGATCAAAAAAGGAAAAATGAGTAAATGAGAAAGGACAAAAAATTCCAAAAGGTTTGAGAGAAAATTCAAATTTAATGGAGAGAAAAATGAATAAAAGGGCAAACGGGTGGAATGATAAGGAGGTTATAAACTTGATGATAACAATTGAATGGGAAAAATCAACACTTTTTTGAATAGCAGGCACGGAAAGAAATTCTTGTGAAAAATAAAATGTTGTTCAAAATCGTTTCATGATTTTCGATACACAAAACTACCTGATTAATTTGATAAGAACCTGACTAGACTATGCTAACAAACATATCATTTGAAACGAAAAAATAAATATTTTTCTGTTTCAGACAGTCTTGAACTCCTGACCACTTTTTTCGATTCGCTAGTTGGCTCTTGGTTTGGCTCTTAGTTTTTCTGATAGTAAACCCCACCCATTTTCGAGGAATGAATAAAAAGTATAAAAACCGAAATGAAATTTGATAAGGAAGTTGATTTTTTGGAGTAGTTCAGAAATCGAGAAAAGAGACAATAGGGGAAGAAGAAAAATTAACAAACCGGCAACAACTAGACAAATAGAAACTCAAGGGAAATAGTTTTTTTTTTGGAAAAAAGATAAGAAAACAGAGAATATTAAAGGTGGGAAAACATAATCAAGTGTGGAGAATTTTTGAAAGATTCTGGGAGTCAGTGTGGATTTTTTGTTCTAGATATGAGTCAACTCATTCAAAAAAGCCTACAGTTTCACCAAGTCATCATATTTCTGATTACGAATTCATAATAGTACTTCATCAAATGCTTCGGCAATATACGCAATCCTGATAATACTTGTGAAACTCGGGCCGGGCCCGTTAGGCATGGGGAATGGTGTCTTGTTTAGGAAGAGGTCCTGAAGTTCAGCATGTTCTAAATATAGTTGTGTTCTATCATCAAACTTGACTAAAACCGAGAAAATATTCAACAAAGTTTACAGTTTACCAGGTTATCATGCTCCTTATTATGAATTCGTGCTAGTATGTCACTCATAAAAGTTTTTTCAGCATTTGGTCCAATCCTGATAATACTTGTGAAATGTGGGTCCTGCCCGCCTAGGCTGGAAATAGTTTCGTCAGAACGAAAACTTGTGGTTTTTTTCAAAACTATGGAAGATGCACAAGTAATGCATGGGAATTCTTTATTGTTTGGTATTCGTGGTCATAATTATTTCTTCTATTCGAAACAGGAAAAATTCAGACAAAATAAGCGAGAATCTGTGTTTTTTAAATCGATTTCGGAAAAAATTCAACTTCGTTGCAAGCAAGATGGCCTTGGGGCCGGACAGGGCCGGCCTTCAATATTTTCTTTCTTGGAGAAATTTTCTTTTAGAGAAATTTCAGGAATTCAACAACAGTGGGGGGGGGGGGGGCTGAATATGCAACAAACCGGGCCAAAATTATGTGGGTGAAAGTCATAAGCCTTGAAAAAAACCTTGTCAAAGTATATGAACTTTTACTAGTGCGTACTCATAATGGACTCTTCAGCAATTGATCCGATTCTGATAACACTTTTGAAATTCGGGCCCGGCCCGTCTAGGCCGGGAATAATTTCGTCAGAACGAAATCGTTTGAATTTCTCCGTCAAAAATATGGAAGACATGGGAACTCAGTATTGCGCAACTCGCATCTCGCATCTCGCATCTTGCAACTCGCATCTCGCAACTCACAACTCGCAACTCGCAACTCGCATCTAGCATCTCGCATATCGCGTTTCGCAACTCGCATTTCGCATCTCGCAATTCGCATTTCGCAACTCGCCACGTGCGGGAGGCGCTCGCGGCCTTGCGCGGCGGTAGGCGGGGGGGGGGGGGGGGCGGAGCTTCCCAGAGGGAGGGCCGTGACGCCTCCAGGCGTCCTACAAAACAAATTGATAAAAAACTAGGAAAAAAAATCTACGACGAAATTATTTAGAAAATTATTAGAATATTCTAATTCCAATCTAGTAGGGAAACGAACCTTCATAACAAAATAATATGAAGAATCTCTGGTAGACCTACAGTTTTTCTGATTATGACAGATTTTTTCTGATAATATATATGGATCGTTAATTTTTTTTAGGCCCTCCATTTCTACTTGTCCAGCCATTTCTATTCGGCCCTCCATTTCTTTTCGGCCCTCGATTGCCCTCCATTTTCGAACAGATCCAAAATGATAAACTAGAAAGTTTTGAGATCTACAATTCTCTACAACTTTGCAGTTGACCACTTTCGGTAGTACTGCTGTTTTTGAAGATAGGAGCACGTGAAAACCAAGCACCAAAAGTTGTCAATTTTTATTGAATTACAAGTGCTGAAACAGAAAATCGTCAACTTTTGGTGCTCGATTTTCACGTGCTCCTATCTCCAAAAACAGCAGTACTACCAAAAAATGGTCAACTGCAAAGTTGTGGAGAATTGTAGTTCCCACAATTTTTTAGTTGATCATTTTTCATGAAATTGTGTCTCTGGTCAGATATCTTTGAAGAGTACTTCTATCAGTGCGGGGGTTTAAAATTTAGAAAATTAAATGCATTTTTAAATGAGTAAGATTAATTCGCAGAATAAGAATGAATAAAATTTTCTCCAATTATGAATTTGAAAACTTTATTTCTGCAATATTTCTATAATTTCAGACTAAATAAAATTCTTCTCCAATGCTTCTATATCCTTCACTATTCCATTAGCTCTATCAACCAGTTCCACACAATTTGCTTCCTTGAATTCTGGAGACCCGAGTGTTCCATCCGAATACATTTTGATATACATTGCAATTCCGAATAACGTAAAGTTAGAGGCAAATGGGTAGATCAAATAGTATTGACTATTCAACTGATCCAAACTAAACGGATCCGATCCATGGAACAGCTCCGAAAGCGTTTTGTGATAGTATTCCAAATAACTTTTCGTTTTCTCTTTTCTAACTTCTCTACTCAATCCTAAAGTGAGCACTCGAATGATATCGAAAGCAATTGAGCCAATGAATAGCATTTGATAATCAATAATTGCTCCAATTTCATGGGTAGCACTGTCTTTTTTCCATAGCATATTGGTGACGTTCAAGTCAGCATGGCAGATGATTCCAGGGATTTCTGGAAAAAAAATCATGGATGTGGGGGTATTTTCGGATATAAGGGACCTGAAATCGCCTGTTTCGTCGCCTTATTCTTTTTTTCATAGTCGAAAGCCCACTTGATTCCTTGGATTCTTTTTTTGTCTCCAAAGATTCCAGGGCTGACGTTCTCAAGGGTTAAGGCTTCTTCAAACTGAAAATGTTCTTTTTTTTTCATTGAAAACGTTCTTCAAACAGTTTTGCAGCACTTGATTATTTTGACTTTTGTAAAACAGCGCAGTATAGGCAAATACTCAACTGCTATATATCAACTGCTATGGGGGGTGATCAACTGCTATATTTGGATCATCTGCTATGGCTCAACTGCTATTTTTACCACTTTCAATGCTTCAACTGCTATGACTATAGCCTCAAACAGCAGGTTATTCATAGCAGAAGAGCCAAATATAGCAATTGAGACACTGGCAGTTACAACATAGCAGTTGATCACCCCCATAGCAGTAGACTACCATTCCAAGGCCCGTTCCACATAGTGCATCGACCGGGAATCGAACCTGGGCCGCCCGCGTGGCAGGCGAGCATTCTACCACTGAACCACCGATGCACCCCGCTGTATACAGTAATCTTGGATCCACAAACACCACACTGACGCAAAAATCCAGAAAAACTCACCATCATCTTCTGCATCCCTGGCGCATAGGTCTCTCTTCCATGAGCTCCTTCCACAAAACTCTCCACATAGCTCTTATCCTTCCTCTGGATCAAATGACTATGGAACCCAGCTAGCGCCTCCATCAATCGGAGAACTTGCTCATGATTCAAACCAGGAATATGCTCCACCGCATACACTTTATCACTTAGATTCTCAGCAACAATCCCTCCAGTGCCCTCCTCTTTGACGTCTTCAGTAAAGTACACTTTTGGGAAGGGGAAGTTAGGGATGGTGCCGTATTGGAAGTGTTTGTAGAAAAGGTTTTCTTTCTGGAATTGCACTTTGATGGGGGAGCAAAGCTAGCTATACCTTTGAATAGTAAACCAACACATTCTGAAGCTCATCCACCGCCTCTTCATCCTCACATCTCAACACGTTTTCACTGATTCTGGGAACCTTTATGAAAACCGTCTCCGGAACAGACTCCTCTCCTCCATCGTTTACTTTCAGGTGTGCCAAATAAATCTCCGACCAGAAGCTCTTTGCATTCTCTAATTTTTCATACCTCACAGTGACTTTTTCATGAAAGTTCTGAATTTCAGGGAACGAATTCTCCACGAGTCTTCGGAGTTGGGCTTGTCTCAAGTTCATCTGACGAGAATATTCGAAATGGAAAAATTAGATCAAAAAAGGAAAAAATGAGTAAATGAGAAAGGACAAATAATTTCAAAAGGTTTGAGAGAAAATTCAAATTAAATGAAGAGAAAAATGAATGAAAGGGCAAACGGGTGGAATGATAAGGAGGTTATAAACTTGATGATAACAATTGAATGGGAAAAATCAACACTTTTTTGAATAGCAGGCACGGAAAGAAATTCTTGTGAAAAATAAAATGTTGTTCAAATTCGTTCATGATTTTCGATACACAAAACTACCTGACTAATTTGATAAGAACCTGACTAGACTATACTAACAAACACATCATTTGACACGAACAAAATAAATATTTTTCTGTGTCAGACAGTCTTGAACTCCTGACCATTGTTTTGAATCGCTAGTCCGTGATCTAAGGTCAAATTTGAGTTTTCTAATAATAAGCCCAGCAAAATTTCGAAGAAATCAATTGAAACTATTAAAATCAAAGTGGAATCTTTTAAGAACGTTTCGGTTAAATAAGAAATGGATAGTTGGAAGTATCAAATGAAGTTTGATAAGGAAGTTAATTTTTTGGGGAAGTTCAAAAATCGAGAAACAAGGCAATAGGGGGAGAAGAAAAGTTAACAAACTGGCAACAACTAGACAAATAGAAACTCAAGGGAAATAGTTTTTTGGAGGAAAAAAGAGGAAAACAGAGAATATTAAAGGTGGGAGGACAGAATTAGGCATGGGGAATTGTATATTCTTCAACATTTTGGTTTCTTGGTTCTATTCTGATGATGGGATATGCCGGAACGCTGATAAGACAATTAAAAAAAGTGCTGAAAATCCTATCCAAAAAGAGGGTCATGAAGAAAAAACCTTCGAAACAACCAGATATTCTTATATAGGCTCTGGAATTCGACATGAGTTATTTTTTCTTTAGATATGACTTAATTCACTCATGAAACTTGACTAAAACCAAGAAATAATTCAAAAATGTTCGCAGTTTCACCAGGTCGTCATAGTTCTGATTACGAATTTTTACTAGTGTACTCCAGAGTTGCTCAGTGACATTTTTATTAGAAGTCGGAAGTCGAAAGTTTGTTAATACTTGTGAAAATTGGGCCCGGCCCGTCTGGGCTGGAAGTAATTTAGTTAGAACGAAAACGTTATGAGAATTAGTATTGTTTGATACACATGGTCTTAATTATTGCTTAAACTTGAAACGGGAAAAATTCAGACAAAAACAGCAAGAACCGGTTTTTTTTTCGATGTCAAAAAGGGTTCGGATCTTAGGGTCGGACCGATCCGTCCTTCAAAAATTTTCATTAGAAAAATCTGTGTGGCCAGGTCTGGCCCATGACATATATGAATCATCCAAAGCCAACACACCTAGATAAACTGTTACAAATTCACTAAAAAAAATCACCGTCTCATCAAGTCATCATAATTTTTATTTCACGGATCAGACCAGTATCCATCCATCTAAGTTGAATGAAACTTTTAGAGATCTTAGAAAAAT
This sequence comes from Caenorhabditis brenneri, assembly GCA_000143925.2. Lineage (NCBI taxonomy): Eukaryota > Metazoa > Nematoda > Chromadorea > Rhabditida > Rhabditidae > Caenorhabditis > Caenorhabditis brenneri. Next base: position 78,781 of record GL380003.1, read on the forward strand.
ACAGCCTATATTAGCCAGTCAAACTTCCCTGTATCAGTTCTCTGACACTTCCGTAACGCACCCCCAATTCTAATATGATAAGCGTATCAAACCACAAAAAAATGTCATCTCTTTTCGACCCGACTTCCCAGTTGGAAGTTCTGTCTGGGTACGTGAGGATCTACGAAACATCACACAAAGTTCCCTCTTTTTTTGGGAATACTGGAAAATATTTGAAGTTTGAAGGATGTTCCTCATTGTTCACATTGGAAAATGATAAAATTATGAACAGAAAGAAACAGAAAATGTTTTTATTTGCATTATGCAAACAGAATTCAATAATGATAGAGTATTGTAAAGCGGTTCAAAGAACAGTTTACTGTTTTTTGAACTGCGAGTTGTCGGTTCCCATTTCGGTCTCCTTGGTTTTCAGAGGGGGAAGCTGGAATTACAGATAAAGGCTCTCCATCTCAGGAAACTCCTTCTCACCACAACAAAAAGTTTCGAGTTCCACTCCCATGGGATCCCAATTTCATCAGTTGTCTTCCGAAACTCCACGAGGGAATCCTTCTTATTGGCCTTCCGATTACTCTTCTTCTTTTCCAGCTCCTTACGATCCGAATCCTTGGTTTTTTCAGTCACCTTCCAAATCGGATCCAACTCTTTCCCGGTTTTCAGCACTTCGATCCCTTCGTCACAGTATTTTTTGACGTCTCCACCGAGATAGTAGTTTGGACGATCCGTCGTTTTGGAGGCGGTCTGGAAAAAATTCCGTTTCACAAAGTTTTTATTCATCAAATTTTTTTGGGTCTAGATTAATTCGAGCAGAGAGCAATGATTTCAAAAATTAGGAGAACCTAAAAAAACTCCTCACCGCCAACTGCCCCCTGACAAAATTCTTCATAATATCCGTATTCGGATACTCCACAATCAACCGAACCCATCCATTCGAATTACATCCATCCAGAATCTTCTGTCTCACTTCCTCCAGCGTGCTCACCGGCACATCGTCCACCGCCAGAATCGCCTCTCCAATATTCAAACTCATATGCGCAACCGTATCCGGAGTGGTGTAGTTCACCACGACTTTCGGTCCGACTTGTTGCATATTCAGACCGAGTTTCAGGTATTTGTACTGGTAGAGAATGGCCTGATCGAGCATGTAACCCGGGGAGGTGGTGATTGTGGCGGGCACTTTGAATGTGCCAACTCGATTTTTGAGACGGGCTACTGTAATGGTGATTTTCGCCTCGGTTTTGGAGGCCATGATTTTGGAGACAACGGATTTGAAGTCTTTGGTGTTTGACTGGCCAGAAGGGGCGGGAGCAGGTTTTTCTTTTCTGGAAAAAATCCGTAAGTGCATGGAATCAGTTCATGTGTTGCAAGCAGTGGGGCTATAATGGTTAGGTGAAACTGAAAAAAAACCCTAAAGGCGCATGGAGTGATCTCGCGACGTTTGGAAGCTAGGAGCCTTAGACTGTACGCCCTGAACTCCGCGCAGCCCTGCGCCTTTAAGGTTCCGCACTCACTTCTCCGGCTTCTTCTCCGGCTCCTTCATCTTGCTATGCTGACTCGTCGTCTTATCCTCCACATTCCCCATCACTGTCGTCTTATCATCAAATGTCACCGCGGTACCGTTCACTTGTAGAATTACATCACCCGGTTGAAGGGACCCTTTGAATGGAGATGCATAGTGAACACGAGTGATTATACCATGACGATTGACTAGGCCGAGTTGCTGAAAACGGACATCTGGAATTGTGGACAAAGGGAAAGACAGGTACCGCTGCTTTATTCTTGGGGAACTCAAAAGTGGCCTCGACGACCAACTTGTAGCTGTTCGGGAGCTTCTCACCACGGAGCATCACCGCTTCTTTGACTCGGTTTTCGATCTGGAAATTTTCGAAAATTTTCAGTTTCATATTGTCTGGAAATTCTTGTTCTGAGGTAAAAAACTCGTTGAATACGACATCGAAAAAAATAGAAAATTTCAGTCTAATTTGGTTTTAAAATCACGATTCATGAAGAAAACTGACCTCTCCCTTCCGGAATCCTTGTTTCTCCCAAATCGATTCCTGATCCGTATCCTCGGCACGATAGATTTTACATTTAATCAGGCAGTATGATTCTACATTTGGCATCTCGTCCCTCCAAGAATGATTTGAATTGAAAATCGAATTTGATACTGTTCGGAGAAATTTGAAATGACGGGAAGCCAATAAGGTGAAATTATTGACGTGGAAAAGGAAAAGGAGAAATTAGGGTGAGGTTGAAACGGGGGGAAATGAAAAATCTTTTTTTTTTTAATTCAATTTCCCAAAATTGCTATTGATTTGCCGTGGAAGTTTTTGTCCGAAAATTTAATATTTTTTGAATTTTTCCAACTTTGCGCCTTTCCAGTTTTGTCAGTTTTCGAGATTTCGATATGCATTTGCTGGGGTGAATTGGAAACCGCTTCGGGTTTTCGGTGCAATTTTCGGTGTTACGATCTGACCACTTTGGAAGCAGATTTTTCGAGAAACGCACGGAACAAAAAATACAAAAATTTTCAATTGCTTCAGTTTATGAGATTTCGTTGTGAGAACCGGTGAGCAATTCAATTCAATTTGGTTCATTTTAGATCATTTTCCATTCACAAAACCTCAATCTCTATCATCCTGAATACCAAGATCACAGTTCGTCTTTCTAGAAGTTTACCAAGAGTTCAACATGATGTATACACTTGAAAAAGTAACACTTTACGAACAGAAGTTAAATTAATTGAAACTAAAATGTGGATTTGGAAACCAAAAGATAACCTTTTCCCAGGCTTGCTTCTTCTTCATCGGCGCAGATCGTGAGAGGAAACTCTATATGAGAGACTCCGCGAAGTTTATGGTTTAGACTCCCTAGGCCTCAATATGATTTTCACACTTTACCGGGTAAGGCCCACCATCATCCCTCTTATCGCCGTTCTCACTTGACTATAACTTCCAGGACGGCAGCTACGACGCTGTCCTAAAGTCACTCATCGGCATAGTCTCCATCACCTTCCTTTCTGTAGACTCTGTTCTTTTATATTTTATCCTTGGCCTATTGATTATTCGAAAATTGACCACAAACGGTCTGATAATGAGTAAGAAGACCAAAAAGATGCAGACCCAATTGATGAAAGCACTGGTGGTTCAATCAGTAATCCCAACCAGGGCTGTGTGAAAAAAAATTCCGAAAAAATTTCGAAAAACTTCTTTTTTCGAAAACTTCGGACCGAAAAAATCGAAAAAATTTTTTTTTCGAATTTTTCGGGGCGAAAAAAATCGAAAAATAATTTTTCGGAATTTTTGGGGATTTTCCGATTTTTTCGTTTTTTTCTATGAAAAATGGGTGAAAATGCGGTAAAAACATAGAATCAAAATTGCGACGATTATTCGCTAAAAACGAGAGAAACTTATCCCGAGAAAAAAAAATTAAGATTAGAAAAAAAAGAAACGAATTTATCAGGGAAAACTGATGTTTTTTTTTCTCACGAAACATTATTTTGCAGGTTCCCGTTGAAAAAGTGCTTATGATCTGTTATTTAGAAATGTTCGGAAACAAAAAATAAAGTGTTATAGTCGGAATTCATAAAATTGTGGTACTCGGAACTAAAAATGATCACTAGAATTTTTATTGTTGAGAAAAAGAAACATGTAAAAAACCGGAGGAAAAAGAGAAGGGGAAGAAGAAGGTCTGTCGTGCGTCACATCGTCGTAACACGTTGCTGTCTGAAAAAATAGAAATGAAAACCTAGGCGGAATTTTGAATACGGAACAATGACAGAGACATAATTACCTTTGGATTCACGATCAGAAGAGTGGGATGAAGGGGAAGAGACAGGGGGATGGGCACATATGCGAAGCAATGGTTGGACCGCTTCTGAAAATGTATCATAAAAAACCAACGGAAAATTGAGAGTACGGAACAATTAAAGACACTTATTTACCTGAAAAAAATACTCCACGAATTGTCCGGTGGCGTCTCGAATTCGGAGGCGACGAGGGCCGAGGAGAGGGTAGAGGCCACGAAGAGCCGGACATTGGAGAACGGTTCCGAGCAGCCGAAGACACCCTGGAACTCAATTATTGATTTTTCAACCTGGAAACAATAAGAAAAACCTGAATGAGAATGTTTCCTGGAAGCCGAACGCGAATCAGGGTGTACTTGTATTTTTTGGTAGCATTCAGTTCATCCTTCTCGCGCATCTCTTTGGTGCGAAGGGTCAACATCTGAAAAACCAAAATTATTCCAATGAATTCCACCGAAATTCCCTTACCCGCTCGACCTGAAGCTCCTTATTCTTCTGTTCCGCCTTCAGCTCGGCTGTTGTCAAATTGAAAAAGTCCGGGGTCAATTTCGGAGCCTTCGGCTTTTGTCCCTCTTTCAACGAGAACAACTTAAGGTCTCTCGCCACTTTTATCGGAACAACCTGCCCCTCTTTCAGTGCTCCCAACGCCTCAACGAGATGCTCATCGGTTTTCCGTGTGAAAACGAGCGCCGGATCTCCATTATTCTCCTGCTCTACGAATCCAATCGCCTCGAGGAACGCACGTCCACCGATAGCGGGGGCGATCTTATTTTGATAGGCGTTGGTCCCCAAACGAATCGATTTGAACTTTGGCACGTCGGGATTCTCCAGAATATTCGAACAGATCTTGGCGATGATATCAACGGCAGCTTCTCTTGTTTGAGTCTTATTCAGATTATAAATCATCAAGATGGCGGCAATTGCCTTGTCATCCTCATCGACAGCATCACGAATTTGATCGTTGAGGTACTTTTTGATATCTTCTTGAAGAACTTCGCGAGGACGAGCATGATCATCACCGAGCAGTTCGCTTGTGAACAAAATGCTGGATATGGCTGAAGAGTGATCCAGCTCCTTGGGCTCCTCATCCTTGGGTTTTGGGGTGTCGGAAACGTTGAGGGTCTCCATCTTCCGTCTCTCCTCTTCCAGCTCTCTCTTCGCAATCATTTGAATCCGCCGCTTACTGGCATCTTGTGGAGTGGGGTCCGGCTTCATCCGTCGCTCGGCAGCTTGCGCGGCACGATCAGCAGCGGCTTGCCGATCGACCGGGGCATCAGAAGATCCCTCTCCGGAGGACAAACGAACGCCTTCGCCACTGTTTCTGAAGTGGACCTCGGTGCGAGCTTTGTTGAAGAACTTTTTGAATTTACCGAAATTCTTCATTCTTCTTTCTCTTAAATGAAGGATTACGGGCGGTTTTCTCTATTCTTCTGTTTAACACTCACTATTCTTTTCGTTGCTCTTCTTTCTGGCTTTTTCAATGTTCTCCTTGATGATGAACTCTTGAATAATCGGATTGTAGCGATTCCAGGCGATCACAGTGCCACGGTGATTCTTCGAGTACAACTTTGTCGCGACCCCGGCCACTTTTTTTCTCTTCCACGCGCCCAAACACCGTTGATTTTTCTCTTTCATCAACTTTGACGAGGATTTGTGGGAGTTAAAATTCATGGATTTTAAAAAGATTTCATGCGTTTTTAGTAAATATCATCTAGAAGCTGTGGTAAAAAATTTAGACCCCAAATTCTTGATTCACGAACACAATTGCTCATTTTCTATTTTAAATGTCAGTTAAACGATACTTTTTGTACTTCTCGGCCAGAGTCCTCCAGCCACCATGGGCAGCGGCCGAACGCTCCTTCTTCCGCGGCAGCGTTGCAAAAAACTGTGCGGCAGCGTTGCCATTGGGGCCCGCCCCGTGGCCGAGCTCTCACGCAGGTACAACTAACTTGTACTCGAAAAATCACCGTGAGTGCCGATGGAGAAAACGAGAAGAAGAAATGAGAGGAATACGCCGAGGGCTACCTGAAAAAAAAGGAAATAAAAGGTTTTCACGTCATTCTACGAACTTGTTTCTTATCCAACGAATATTTGTCGCAGAAAATGATAAAAACGCGATAAATATCGCCGATGCCGAAAGAATCAGACGCTGGAAGAGGGTCGGCGCTCTGATAAGCCACTGAATTCGTGCTGCTAAGCGGGCTTTGCTCAGTTGTCGGCTCGGCGACCAGTGGCTCTCCCATGCAAGATTAGCTGCAATAATCGCAAAGAATATGTTGTTTTTGTGACGAAAAATTGCGAAATTTCGGGAGAGAAAGGAGAAAAACAGAGTAAATTGATCTTTGCGGCGATTTCGTAAGTTTTTCAAGGTTTCTGGGGTAAAAAGGGTGAGCGCAATTCATTTCACAAGACTGAACAGCTTAAAAACCGAAAAAACGAACAAGAATGACGAAAAACATGAGAATATTTGCCAGCGAAGTGAATAATCTGCGGAAAAAAAATGCAGAAAAACAGGAACCTCTCACTCTCTCGCGCGTGACCGTAGAGCGCGCTTTCATCGAAAAAGAAAAAAAAATCGAAAAGAAGAAGAGCGAAAATTGAAAATCGCCAAGTTCCTCCAGCAGAATCTCCCATGATCACAACTTTTCAGGTGTTCACACCAAATTTAGCCTTGTTCGAACTCGAAGAAGTAGTCGATGATTGCTTCACAGTCCTGAATTTCTCCAGGGAAGACGGTTTCCGGAGAAAGACGATATTCGATGGAAACGAAGAGTGTCTTCATCTCATATGCCATTTTCCAAGGGCAAATCCGTCTCCATGAATGAAAAGGACAGCTCCGTTTCATTCCAATCATGCCATTTGATCTCGATTTTGCCATGAGTGTTGACAAGAAGACCCAGTGATTTCGATAGAATGTTGAGGGCGCCACGTGTCCAGTAAACCATGTTGCTAGCCTTCGAGAACATTCGGCTCGGAAAAATTCCGAAAAATCATTTTTCGATTTTTTTTTCGGAACAAAATTTTCGAAAAAAAATTTTTTCGATTTTTTTCGAAATTTTTTTTTCGCACAGCCACAAATAACAATGTATTTGACCCGAATTGGCTTTTTTTGTGCTTTTTTACGCATCATTTCTTTTCAATTAGTGTATCCACAGAAAACTATATACAGACGGCAAGAGAGAGAGGTCGGAACCTGAAAAATTGAAGCTAAATGTTGGAGAAAATCAGAGTTGTCATGGGAAAAATTCAAGCGAAATCCAAAAACAGAAGAAAAAAGCATCGGAAAGTTCGGTTTCGATTGATTTTTCGGCCGAAAACGAACGAACTAGTCTCGGTAAAGCTCGATATCGACGAAAAACTGCGATTTTTCGCAACTTTTTTTCTTCCATGGTCGATAATGAGCACTTGTTGTCTCATTTGGTTGAAAATAATTTGCCGAATATTGAGAGAAATTCAGAGCAGCTTTATTCTGAAAATTGAAGAGATTTTTCAGCAAAACGATCAGAAAAAAGTTGGGAAAAGTGACAAAAAAGGGTACATTTACGAAAAAAAAAGCGGAATATCGGAGTGTCGTTGTCGTCAGAGTCAGAGTGCAGAGAAACCAGGCAGACTCCGCCCACTCACACGCAAAGTACGGTGAGCGGCGGAACCCGGGAGATGTCGGTACATTGTCTAGCCTACCCTATATAAGTGAGTTCGTTTTCAAGGGGAATTGCTTGACGGCATCCACCGGTAAGCCTAGCAGTCTCGGCGTCGTCCTTGACTGTTGTACCCACTTCACTGGGGGTACGGGGGTGACGGGGTGCCCGACAGTCCTCCGTGGCAAGTAACCTAGGGTAGCTTCTACCGGGGGATTTTCATAGCTGGAAAGTGGGATCATGCAAAAATTTCAATCGATTCGGGCCGGTTTTGCAAAATTTTTTCTGCGACAGCACGAACGCAAATTGCGATTCGCAACTCGCCACTCGCATCTCGCAACTTGTGGAGTGCGCTCGCTACCCGCGTTCGCCGGCGGGTGCGCCGAAGGGGCGGGGCGTGTGGGGCGGAGCTTCCCAGAGGAAGGGCCGTGACGCCTCCAGGTGTTCTACAAAACAAATTGATAAAAAACTAGGAAAAAAAATCTACGACGAAATTATTTAGAAAATTATTAGAAAATTCTAATTCCAAACTAGTAGGGAAACGAACCTTCATAACAAAATAATATGAAAAATCTCTGGAAGACCTACAGTTTTTTTGATTATGACAGATTTTTTCTGATTATATATATGGATCGTTAATTTTTTTTAGGCCCTCCATTTCTACTTGTCCCGCCATATCTATTCGGCCCTCCGTTTCTTTTCGGCCCTCGATTGCCCTCCATTTTCGAACAGAGCCAAAATGATAAACTAGAAAACTTTGAGATCTACAATTCTCTACAAATTTGCAGTTGACCACTTTTGGTAGTACTGCTGTTTTTGAAGATAGGAGCACGTGAAAACCGTTGTCAAATTTTACTGAATTTTTCATGAAATTGTGTCTCTGGTCAGATATCTTTGAAGAGTACTTCTTTCAATGTGGGGGTTTAAATTTAGAAAATTAATGAGTAAGATTAATTCACAGAATAAGAACAATTATCTCTCCAATTATGAATTTGAAAACTTTATTTTCACAATATTTCAAACTAAATAAAATTCTTCTCCAATGCTTCTATATCCTCCACTATTCCATTAGCTCTATCAACTAGTTCCGCACAATTTGCTTCCTTGAATTCTGGAGACCCGAGTGTTCCATCCGAATACATTTTGATATACATTGCAATTCCGAATAACGTGAAGTTAGAGGCAAATGGGTAGATCAAAAAGTATTGGCTGTTCAACTGATCCAAACCAAACGGAGCCGATCCATGGAACAGCTCCGAAAGCGTTTTGTGATAGTACTCCAAATAACATTTCGTTTTCTCTCTTCTAACTTCTCTACTTAATCCTAAAGTGAGCACTCGAATGATATCGAAAGCAATTGAGCCAATAAATAGCATTTGATAATCAATAATTGCTCCAATTTCATGGGTAGCACTGTCTTTTTTCCATAACATATTGGTGACGTTCAAGTCAGCATGGCAGATGATTCCAGGGATTTCTGAAAAAAAAAATCATGGATGTGGGGGGGGGGGGGGTATTTTCGGATAAAAGAAACCTGAAATCGCCTGTTTCGTCGCCTTATTTTTCCTTTCGTAGTCGAAAGCCCACTTGATTCCTTGGATTCTTTTTTTGTTCCCGAAGACTTCGGGGCTGACGTTCGCAAGGGTTAGAGCTTCTTCGAACTGGAATTCTTGTTTTTTTTTTCATTGAAAACGTTCTTCAAAGAGTTTAGCTGCACTTGGCTTTTAGAGAATTTCGTAATACAGCGTTGTATAGGCAAATACTCAACTGCTATAAGGGTGATCAACTGCTATATGTGGTTCTTTTGCTACGACTATTGTTTCAAATAGCAGTTGATCCATAGCAGAAGAGCCAAATACAGCGGGTGAGACACTAGCAGTTACAACATAGCAGTTGATCACCCCCATAGCAGTTGACTCCCATTTCAAGGCTCGTTCCACATGGTGCACCGACCGGGAATCGAACCCGGGCCGCCCGCGTGGCAGGCGAGCATTCTACCACTGAACAACCGATGCACCCCGCTGTATACTGTAATCCTGGAGCCGCAAGCCCCACACTGACACAAAAATTCTGAAAAACTCACCATCATCTTCTGCATCCCTGGCGCATAGGTCTCTCTCCCATGAGCCCCTTCTACAAAACTCTCCACATAGCTCTTATCCTTCCTTTGGATCAAATGACTATGGAATCCAGCAAGCGCCTCCATCAATCGGAGAACTTTCTCATGATTCAAACCGGGGATATGCTCCACCGCATACACTTTATCACTTAGATTCTCTGCAACAATCCCTCCGGTGCCCTCTTCTTTGACGTCTTCAGTGAAGTACACTTTTGGGAAGGGGAAGTTAGGGACGGTGCCGTATTGGAAGTGCTTGTAGAAGAGGTTTTCTTTCTGGAATCTCGCTAATTTTGTTGATGGGCCGGTGAAACCCGTACCTTTGAATAGTAAACCAACACATTCTGAAGCTCATCCACCGCCTCTTCATCCTCACATCTCAACACGTTTTCACTGATTCTGGGAACCTTTATGAAAACAGTCTCCGGAACAGACTCCTCTCCTCCATCGTTTACTTTCAGGTGTGCCAAATAAATCTCCGACCAGAAGCTCTTTGCATTCTCTAGTTTTTCATAACTCACAGTGACTTTTTCATGGAAATTCTGAATCTCTGGGAACGAATTTTCCACGAGTCGACGGAGTTGTGCTTGGCGCAAGTTCATCTATGTAGCTTCTAGAAATAGGAGAAAATTGAAGTTCGAAAAAAATTTGAGGGGAGAAATAAAATAATTCGAATGGAAAGAAAAATGAATGAAAGGGCAAACGGGTGGGATGATAAGGAGGTTATAAACTTGATGATAACAATTGAATGGGAAAAACCAACAATTTTTTGAATAGCAGGCACAGAAAGAAATTGTGAAAAAAAATGTTGTTCAAATTCGTTCATGATTTTCGATACACAAAACTACCTGACTAATTTGATAAGAACCTGACTAGACTATACTAACAAACATCATTCCAAACGAACAATATAAATATTTTCTGTGTTAGACAGTCTTGAACTCCTGACCACTTTTTCGTTTCACTAGTGCTCGATGGTCAGGCTTGATATCTTTAGCTCGTTTCGAAGAAATCAATTGAAACTATCATAATCAAAGTGGAATTTGATAAGGAAGTTGATTTTTGGAGTAGTTCAAAAATCGAGAAACAAGACAATAGGGGGAGAAGAAAAGTTAACAAACTGGCAACATCTAGACAAATAGGAACTCAAAGGAAATATTTTTTTTTTGGAAAAAGAATAAGAAAACAGAGAATATTAAAGGTGGGAAGACAGAAATGGGTATCAGGATTTGTATATTTTTTGGGGAAAAATTCTAGAGTTTAGCATAAATTTGCGAAACTGGAGCTGAATATGCAACAAACCGAGCCGAGAATTGTGGTGAACTACATTATCAAGAAGGACAGGAGTTCAGTTATGAATTTGAAAAAAACCTTGCTAAAATTCAAGAAAGTTTGCAGTTACACCGGGTCATCATAATTCCTTTTACGAATTTGGATTAGTACCGTTCGGATATTGTGCTACGGTGTTGGGCTACGGCAATAAATGTAATTCTGATGACCCTTGTGAAATTTGGGCCCAGCTGCTGTGGAAATGATCTTACCAGGAACACAAGTATTGAAGTTGTTCTCTTAACTATGGAAGATGCTCGAATCATGTGAATTCATCATTGTTTGGTATTCGTGGTCTTAATTATTTCTAAAATTCGAAACAGGAAACATTCAGACAAAATTAGCGAGAATCTGTTTTTTTTAATCGATTTCGAAAAAAAAACCGACCTTTGTGGTCAGCAGGCAAGTTAGGGAGCCGGACCGAAACGAGTATCAATTTTCTAAACAGGGGCTGAACATGCAACAAACCGGGCCGAATCTTGTGGTGAACTACATAATCAAAAGGACCGGAGGTCAAGTCAGTCATAAACCTTGAAACAAACCTTGTCAAAATATGAAAAGTTCACACTTTCACCAGGTCATCATAATTCCTTTTACGAATTTGTACTAGTGTGTTACTCTTTTGAGCATTCGACAAATTTCTGATCATACATGTGAAATTCGGGCCCAGTTTGTCTTCTGCGGAAAAAAACTTACCAGGAAGACAAGTTTTGAAATTGTTCTCATTACTTTGGAACATGTCCAAACAAACTCATAACTGTTTGGTATACATGGTCTAAATTATTTTTTCAATTTGAAACAGGAATTATTCAGACAAAATTAGCAAGAACCGGTTTTTTTCGATGTCAAAAAATCGAATTTCATGGGAAGCAGGGGCCGGACCCTAGGGTCAGACCGAGCCGGCCTTCAAAAACTTTTATTTGAGAAAATTGCGCGGCCCGGTGTAGCTCATCACATGTATGATAAAAACCTATGTAAAACTGGTCAAAGTTTACAGTTTCACCAGGTTAGATTAGTTCATGTTCCACTACTTCAAACCAGTATGACTTTACTCTGAATTTGAATCAGAGATCTCAGAAAAGTACAGCCTATATACCAGTACTACCCAGTAAGGTTCCGAATCAGTTGATAAAAAATCAAGAATCAAAAATATAGTAAAAGGCTCGAACGCCTTTTGTGCAACCTAACCGAAATCTAACCCAAGACAGCATGAATGCAGTGGAAGCGAAAGACGGTATGCGCTAAACAATTGTTTATTGAAAACACATTGTTGGGGGCGGAATTGTATAGGGAGCAAGTACCTATAGGGACTAGGTAAATGGGGAGAGCGCATGAACGGGGAACATTAATCGACCGGTTAAAAGAAAGGTAAAAAGGCCTAGAAATGAGGAATCGACGGCTTATATAGGGGAAAGGTCAGCGGGTAAATTGGGGGTCAAATGCGAAAGGTCAAATGAGGTGAAAAAGGAGGGAGAGTTAGAGATAACAGCTAGGTAAGAGAGTGTGAGGGGGAATAACAGAAGACAACGACGCTCCGGTATACAGATGTGGGTCTAGAACGATGACAAGAGTGAAAAGAACAAGGGAAAGGGAAGACAAGAAAGAAAAGAGATGAAGGATAGGGTTGGAAGATGCGGGAACCCGACACCTCCCCCCAAAAGGTCCCTCGTCCCCGAGGGGCACAAGTTAACCAGTGGTGACAAGATCATTGTGTGGGAAGCAGAGAAGAGGGGCGAAGAGACAAAACGGTGGTGTTGGGTACAAGAGAAAGAAGTGAAAGTGACAGACAATTAACGAATTAGTTCCGATTACTGATTCAGAAATCCGAATCGTTGTCGTCAGAGTCCGTGTTGTTGCATGGGACGCTACATCCACCGGTGAACTCCGAAACCTCTTTGGAAACTGTCCTCTCATCCACGTTCTCCGATATCCACTTCAGTCCTGTCTTTGCGTCGAAAAGAAGCTTCCTTGCCTCTGGATTCTTCTTGCGCTCTTCAGCGTTGAGTGCCTTCAGCAAATCTTCTCGCACTTCCTGGATTCTCTTCTCATAATCCTGTCTTTTGCGGAGTGCATACGCGGGGTCTTCCTGTCTACGAATGATCTCACGCATGGCGTCATGCAAACTGAGGTTCGAGATCCCATGCATCTTCAATTTCTCCTGATTGGCACGATCATCGAAGAAACGACGAATTCTGTGGGATTCAGATCCCTGAAGAAGTTGCAGACGACGTCTCAGGTTGTAGTCGAAGACTTGGTTGAACTGCTTCTCCTCTTGCTCAATCTTCTCCTCACGTCTTCTGAAGTACTCCTCCATCTGCATCGGTGAGGGATCCTTTCCGAGCTCCTCCTTCTTGGCTTCAAGATAGAAATCCTTACTCGGCGAACGGTTGACAATTGGATCTCCGACTCTTGCACGTCCTCCGGACAACTCCGCTTCCATCATCATTTCGACATCCATTTCTCGTTCCAATCTCTTTCTCTCTGCTTGACGCAGTATGATTTCCTGCTTGACTTGCTCAGAGAAGACGGGTGACGAGTGACTTTCATCGCGCCAAGATCCACGTTTATCGGAACGAGAATGCTTATTCTTAACAACCGGGTGGTTGCGTTGTTGGTACGACTCCAATGAGCCAAAGAGAGTGTGGGTGTGCGGGGCGCGGTCAGGGTTCGCCCCTGTGTGGAATTTACAGTCCACACCTTTGGGGGTACGCCCTGAGCCGCTGACTGCCCCTCGACGAACGCTGCTATCCGCTGCTTGACGACGAATGACCGGCGAGAGACGTCTTTTGGTTTCTCTTTCTTGGCTATGGCTGCTTCGGTGTCGAATTGATCGGTGTCCTGGCATATTGCTTTCTTTAGATGATTTTACCTAAAATCGGCAAATTGGCGAGTTGAACGATTGAACGGGCAAGTTGATGTGACAAAACGCGAGTAGATGTGGTAAAACGGTGTTAATAAGACGAATTTTGTTGAAAAGTTGACGAAAATCGGCAAAATTCCGTTGAAAACGATGAAAACGAAATTAAAATTCGAAATCATCATGTTGTTGTTGACAAGCGTCGAGATTACTGTAGGCTGTCGTGTCGAGACCATTTTGTGTCCGAACGTGTCCCTTTAATACAGTGTGCATTTAAAATGCATTGACAAGATTGAAAAATATCCGTCGGGACGATTGAATCGCAATTTTGATGGAAAGTTGATTAGTTGACTGATAAAACGATCGTTAATGGGTTGTTGTACAACTGATGGGTTATTGGGTGTATTTGGCTGGCTTATTGTGAATCCGTGCTGGATATCTTCTGGTCGTTGCTCCTCTTTGAGTACTCCTGGTCGTTGCTCCTTGGCTAAACTCCTCCCTGTTTGACAAATTGTTAGTTTCTTTTTCTTTTTTTATCTTCATTTTTCTTGTCCACGATTTCTTTCTTCTTTTTATCCTTCTTTTCTTTTTCTTCACTCTTCTTTTTGCTATTCATTTTGTTAATTTTCTTCTTTGTTAGTTGATCCGGATCATTGATTTGGTTATTCTTTTCTATTTGTTTCTTCGTTAGTTTCTTTTTATTGTCCTTTGGACTTCCTGTTAGTTTCTTTTCTTCTTCTTTATTTGCAGTTAGTCGTTTGACGAGCAGTTCATCATTATCCTTACTAGTGTTGTTACTTTCTTGAACAAAAGATATGTCTTCTTCCAGATCACTCTTTGCTTCTTTGTTGATCGGTGACTTGACTAGGCTATCCTCCTTTGACTCGTCGAAATCCTCTTCGGAGTCTTCCTTTGGTGGTGCATCTCTTCTCAAATCTCTCAACTTTTCTTCTTCTTTCGTCGAGTACTGATGTTTGATCTGATTGAAATGCATCCGTTTGACTTTCCGAGGATCTCTGATGTTGGTAACCTCAGCTTCTGTTCCACGAACTGCTGTGACACGATATCCGTCTAACCAGTTATGCACTAACTTTCTGGATTGCTTCACCTTACTATCATAATTTCGTATGAGCACACGGTCTCCAATTCTTATGTCCTTGACCTTGGCTCCTCGATTTGCAAATTCTTGATGTTGCAATTGAGAACGATATGATTGTTCGGCGGCTTCTTTCCAAGCGTGAGATAACGTAGTTAGCAAGTGCTCCTTCCAGGTGTCCGGATTGACTTTATCTACGTCTACAATCTCCTTGTCCAGAATACGATCAATTGGAAACACTGGATCTCTTCCATAAACAAGAAAGAATGGCGACTCCCCAGTAGTTGAATGTACTGCTGTGTTGTACGCTGATGTTACACAAGGTAGAACCGAATCCCAGTCCGTATGTGTTTTGTTCACGTATTTCGAAACCATATTGTGAAACGTACGAAACGTTCTCTCTGTGGCTCCGTTTCCGCGAGAATGATGAGGAATGGAAAAATGATGCTTGAGTCCCATTTGTTCACCAATATCTTTGAAATCTCCCGAAGTGAAATTCCTGGCATTGTCCGTAATGATTTCTGCAGGTGTCCCATATTTCAGAATACATTGTTCAACAAATGCTCTTGATACGGTCTCCGTTGTTGCGTCCGGAATTGCGACAGAAATCACAAACTTAGAGAACCAGCATACAATGTTTAGGTAGTACCGATTTCCTCTTGTGGATTCACGAAGCGGTCCTGTCAGATCCAGTCCAACCTTCTCGAAAACAGCAGATGTACATACTACTGACTGCAATTCTCGATTTGCTGGAGCTAGATTTCTCCTCTTTTGGCACGGCAAACACTGATTAGTCCATTCCAGAAAATCTCCACGCATCCCAGGCCAAAAGTATCGACGTTGAGCTTTCTCGAGCGATTTCCTCCAACACAAATGACCTCCGCTAGACATGTTTTCATGGAATGAGTCGAACAGCATCCTCTTTATCTTTTCAGGAACCAGAATACGACGACCTCCATTGTAATGAACGACTAACAATTCTTGAGATGTGAATTCCAGACGATCCATTATATCCCGAAACTTTGTTGGGACTTTGATTGAATCATTGTTGGGATCCTCCAAAAATTTGCGTAAAACCGATAATTCCTTGTCCTTAAGTTGTTCCGTGATGAGATCAATGACGGTGTTCTTTCCTCGCGGTCTGAACAACCTTTTGACTCCATGGATAGTTAGACAATACGGAAATTCAATTATATCCTCCAAGTCCTTATCGGCTAGTGGTTTCCCATCATCAGGTGGTCTTGAGAGACAGTCGGCAATGGTATTTCGTTTCCCATCGATATGCACAATATCAATATTGTACTGCTGCAACTCCACCAACCATCTTGCTAGAACATCATTCACTTTGTGTCTCTTCATAAGGAAGATCAATGGACGGTGATCTGTATGAATCACCACCTTGCTCCCATAAATGTAGACTTTGAATGCTCGTAAAGCGAAAATGATGGCACCGAGCTCGTTGTGTATTGCTGCTCTTCTGGTTTCAGGTTGAGATAACGTTCGACTGGCGTACGCTATTGCCTGCATCTTGCTTTCGTCTCCTGGCTTTGTTTGCATCAGTACTGCACCTTGAGCCACTCCACTTGCATCCGTATAACAATGGAACTCTTTGTTGTAATCCGGATAACAGAGGACGGGTTTGCTCGTTAGAATGGTCTTGAGTTTCTGTACTGCATCCTGATGAACTTGAGTCCATACGAACGGTGTATTCTTATGAGTAAGCTTATTGAGAGGTTGCACAATCTCTGAGTAGTCCTTTACGAATCTCCTGAAGAATCCAGTCATTCCGATAAAACGACGTAGCTCATTGATGTTTGACGGTGTTGGCATGTTCACGATTGCACTGACGTTGCTCTTGTTTGGTTCGTAGTTATCCTCATTGATTTGATGACCAAGGAAAACGATTGACTTCCTGACGAGGTCACACTTTTTGGGTGAGACCTTCAGATTGTACTGACGAAACCGTTGCAGAACTCTCTCCAGCGTATCTAGATGCTCATCGTACGTCTTACTGAATATGAGAACATCGTCAATGTATAACATGACCTCATGATCCATCCCATCCAAAACTGTCTTCAGAGCCCTTTGGAAATATGAAGCTGCTGATTTGAGTCCGAACGGAAGGTGGGTGTACGCGTAGATTCGATTTTCCGTCGTAAATCCACACTTATAACTTGATTCGTCATCCAATCGCAGTTGTAAATATCCATTGGCCATGTCAAGGCTTGAGAAAAACTTCATATGACCAACTCGTTCTACGATTGCATCAATTCTTGGAAGAGGGTAATTATCAGGGATAGTTACTTCGTTTAACTTTCGGAAGTCTAGGCAGACTCTTAGTGAACCGTTTTTCTTTTTGACGATGACGATTGGACTAATCCACGGGGTATTAGACTCAGTTATCCTCCCTGATTTTAAGAGACCATTGATTTGTTTCTCCAGATCTGCTTGAAATTTCACTGGAACTCTGTAGGGTCTCCCTCGAACAGGTACTTCTGTAGTCGTATATATATGAACAGGATCCGTCTTAGAGCTGCCGAGATCATATTGATTCTTCGAGAAGACATCGGAATATTGATCCAGAAGATTTTGTAAACGAGACTTTTCTTCTGTTGTGATACCTTCACACTTTGATAAATCTACGACAAACTCGGGATCGATCTCTTGTTCATGTTGGATTGTGAATACCCCTGCGACGCCATCATCAATGCCTTTATCAAAAACACTGTAGATTTCCGGTGTCACCCGTGACGACAGTTCCTTTGGCAAATTCAACTCCTTTCTTGAGAGTAACATTACTTGGAGATGTATTGCGAACGAGCATTCGGATGTTATTGGCTTGTACAATAGCTGGCATGCATTGGATACCTTGCTCCTGTTTATCTTCATGCTCGATCATCAATTCGACCATTGAATCTGTTGCATTCATCTTATCCATGCTTAGATTGACGAATCTTTCCGAGAATGGCAAAATGGTAGTATCCTTTGCAACAAAGACTTGATAAACCGATGATTTGCTTGACTTTTGATTCTTCTTCGGAATTCCCATCGAAAACGTATCATTCCCGATGTGAATACTCGAGTTTTGGTAATCCAAGCTAAGCTTAGGCATCTGCTTCAACAAATCATTTCCAATGATGAAATCGTACTCGTGTGCTACTTTCGGAGTACACTGGCCATCGATGAAGTGAACACGATGATTGATTTTGTTAGAACCGATGATGAATTCAACAACTGCTGTTCCAGCCACAATGACCTTGTTGTTTCCCAGGCCGAAAGCTGCTCCAGCACCGACTTGAACTAATCGTTTGATTCCAAGGATCTTACATAACCTGTCACTGGCAACTGTGATACTAGCTCCGGTGTCAACCAAAGCAGCAAACATCAGCTTGTTAACCTTGATAGGGATTTGCAACGATATATACTCCTCATCATGATCGACATTGTTAATCACCGGTCTATTTCCGCTGATCCTCTTGGGACTAACTTCAATGACTTGTGCTCCGTAGTGATGAGTTGCTCCGAATCTTTGCTGAATCATTTCGTTGTTTCTAGCACGAAGGGCTTCGTTTTCTGCTTGCAACTCTTGATATGTTGACTCAGCTGATCCAGATTGGATTACTTGCACCTGAGGAGGTCTCTGTTGATGATTAGAAGACGGTTGGAATGTTTGGTTGTGAGAATCTCTTCCACGTCCTCTATAACTTCCAGAAGACTGGCCGTCTTTTGGCAGCCCCATGGGGTTTTCGTTGGCGACTCGCATTCTCCTTTGAGCTTCTTCTGCTCCCCATCTGCTATAACAATAACGCAAGATGTGTCCGGGAAATCCGCAATGGTAGCATGCTTTGCCCGTTTGTGCCGGCATTGTTTGATTGAGATTCGGACGATGTCCTCCTCCGTTACCACCTCCTCGATAAGTGTTGTAACCACCACGAGAGTTGTTATATCCACCACGACTACCATTGTTGTTTCTGTATGATGGATTGAAACGAGATTGACCTCGAGCAGGATAGTTCATTTGGACACTAGGATGGAATTCTCTGTTAGGTGCTCCCGTGAATGGTCGATGAGTTCTATCTCCTCCACCGAAAGTACGATCGTGTTTCTTTGCAGACTCCAAACTCTTTTTGGTTGGCGAATCTTCAAAGTTTGCGAGGCGAATGGCTACATCCAAAGCATCCTGAGCTGTTTCTGGATCTCTAGCGATAACCAGCATCTTAATTTTATACGGTAATCCGTTGATGAACGCATCGCAGAATGCATCCTTTGCGACAGCGCTATTAGCGTCTCCGTGAGCGACCTTGATGAGCTTGAGGACTCTGTAGTAGAACGACTCGACGTCTTCACGAGAGGTTTGCTTAGCACAACTCAATTCTTCCCGAGCTTTTTGCTTGTAAGCTTTCCGCTCAAATGTTTCCTTGAGTTTGGCAGAGACGGTTTCGAAAGTTTGCTTTTCCTTCGGTATTCCAGTTAACACTTCAGAAGCACGCTCTCTTGCTGAGTCTTTGAGATACGTCAACAACAGACTAACTTTAGCGCTATCGTCTACATCTTCCTGATTTGACACGTTGATGTGATCCGTGAAAGATCTAAGCCAATCCGAGAAATGCATGTTTGCCGAACCGTCGAACGACTCCAATTTTCCGGCTCTGAAGCTCATAGTCATAACTGATGGCACGTTTCCACCAGCATTCGACTTAGATTTTCCTCTTGTTTGCATAGCATGACCTTTTGGAAGAGGTTGACTTGTTTTGACAGGCTGACCTGTCTTTCCAGACTGATTTTGTTCTTTCGCTTGAACTACTTGAACTTTCTCCGACTGAACTGCTTCTTTTTCTGGCAATAATGCCTCATCTTGTACTGATTCTGTACCATTTCCTTGTGATGACATTACATTATCGATTGGCGACATTACATTATCAATAACCATGTTTGAACCATCACGAAGCCCACCGACATTGGTGCCTTCTCCGATCAGATTCTTCTCGATGCTGTCTGGCGAACTATTACGATCAATAGATTGTCCACTCTCCGATTCCGAATGTGTAGGCACTCTGTCTTCACCTAATTTTCCAGACCCAGACGCATCGACACCGATTTTCACGGCGCCTCCCATATCCGCCACCTCGCGATCATTCTCAGCTGTGTTGACGACAACCTCCTGAATAAATTCGATATCATTATCGTTGAACACTTGCGTATTCGCAGATTTTTGCGTTCCCTGAGTGGAAACAAAAGAAAGAGTGTGAAGAACTGGGCACGCTACCCGGAAAGCCGACAACAGCGATTTACAGCGCTGCTCTGCGTCGGTATCCGGACGTGCCACTACGACCAAATCTGAAAAGTATTCCAGAAGTTCCACGAGACGAGCCATCAAAACGGCGAGTTGATCCGAAGACTCCTGTTGTACCTGTACTGCTTGGGCCGCCATCTCCATTGCCTCACGCGCTTTCTGCTCAACACTTGCCATTTGCTGGATGATTGAATCTCCATTATTGACTTCGTTCGTGTTGTTTTGCGGCAAAATCTGCGGTCGAATGTTGTCGGACGACGTTTCTCCATCACTATTCGTATGAAGCACATCATCCGGTTGCGGTGAAAGGATTGGCGACGCACTACGACGATCGCCCGATCCGCTCATTTTCTGTCCTTTGACAATAACTCCAAATTACCTAAAGATCAACGGCATATGAGAGGTTTCTCCTCCAATAACAGCATGAAACTGCTAAAAGGAAGAAAAGATAAGAAGCGAGCAAGTTTAAAGAAAAATGCGCCGCTAATGGCCTGAGCGAAAACACTCTCTCACCGACGAGACGCAGACGCGCGAGAAGTCATGGCCCAACTCACACGCAAACGCACACAAGTCATCGGCGAGCCCTGTAAACCCGTTATAACCCCAAACCTAATAATGTGTCCCGTCCCGCTGAAAAGATAGGAAAGGTTAGCTACGCCTTAGCCTAAAAAGCGGGTAAATAGTTGACACCCTCTACAAAACCTCGCGCTACAGCCGGGGGTTTTTCCCGAGCTGCTACCAGTAAAAGGCTCGAACGCCTTTTGTGCAACCTAACCGAAATCTAACCCAAGACAGCATGAATGCAGTGGAAGCGAAAGACGGTATGCGCTAAACAATTGTTTATTGAAAACACATTGTTGGGGGCGGAATTGTATAGGGAGCAAGTACCTATAGGGACTAGGTAAATGGGGAGAGCGCATGAACGGGGAACATTAATCGACCGGTTAAAAGAAAGGTAAAAAGGCCTAGAAATGAGGAATCGACGGCTTATATAGGGGAAAGGTCAGCGGGTAAATTGGGGGTCAAATGCGAAAGGTCAAATGAGGTGAAAAAGGAGGGAGAGTTAGAGATAACAGCTAGGTAAGAGAGTGTGAGGGGGAATAACAGAAGACAACGACGCTCCGGTATACAGATGTGGGTCTAGAACGATGACAAGAGTGAAAAGAACAAGGGAAAGGGAAGACAAGAAAGAAAAGAGATGAAGGATAGGGTTGGAAGATGCGGGAACCCGACAATATCATAATATCAGTAGTTTTGATAACGTGAACTATCAATAATATCAATAATCGATATTTTGATATTAATCAATATCAAGAGCAACTGATTATCAAGTTGATTTGATATTTTTCCCGCGTGTCTTATTCTCGTGAACTTTTCAACTATTTTTGAGGAACCTCCAGTTTTGCCAGCACGAAAAAAGAGTTTTCGATGTTATTTTTGTGCTTGATAGATTTTTGGCGCTGTTCGGAGACAAAGAAAGCAGGAGAATTTCGGAGGCTCAAAATGGAATGCTATGGATTCAAGAAACTGGGCCGCATGTGTAGATGTTTAGGCTTTTTACCTCATTTCTTCGTTCATTTTTTTGAAATTTTATTCACCTAACTACTCAAAACTGCTTTCAAGATTTTCATAACACAAAAAATTCCCAATTTTTGTCACCAATACACCAAACCAACCCATAACCAAAAAAATGTAGAAAGCCTTGTTAGTATTACCAATTTAGATCATTCTTGCATGGCATAGCAATTTCTTAAATTTATTTACTGAATATCAAAATATCAGTTTTGATATTTTTGATTATGTTTTGATTATCAAAAATTATCAAAATTGATGAACTTGATATTTTTGATTATCACGTAAAAAATCAGCAGTAGTTTTTTGATATTTTTGATAATCATTTCCACCAAAATATCAGTTGATTATCAATCAGCGAATATCGATTCGGAACCTTACTACCCAGTCTAACTTCCCTATATCAGTTCCCTAACACTTCCGTAACACACTCCCAATTCTAATATGATAAGCGCATCAAACCACGAAAACTGTCATCTCTTTTCGACCCGACTTCTCAGTTGGAAGTTCTGTCTGGGCACGTGAGAATGTACGGAGCATCACAATTTTTTTTTTGTTTTGGGAATACTAGAGAACTTCTCCGCTGGAAAATGATTGTTATAAAATTGGAAAATAGAAATTATGAACAGAAAGAAACAGAAAATATTTTTATTTGCATTATGCAAACAGAATTCAATAATGATAGAGTATTATAAAGCTCGGTTCAAAAAACAGTTTACTGTTTTTTGAACTGCGAGTTGTCGGTTCCCATTTCGGTCTCCTTGGTTTTCAGAGGGGGAAGCTGAAATTATAGATAAAGCTCCCTTCCTCTCAAAAATGCACGGCTCACCACAACAAAAAGCTTCGAGTTCCACTCCCATGGGATCCCAATTTCATCAGTTGTCTTCCGAAACTCCACGAGGGAATCCTTCTTATTCGCCTTCCGATTACTTTTCTTCTTCTCCAGCTCCTTACGATCCGAATCCTTGGGTTTTTCAGTCTCCTTCCAAATCGGATCCAGCTCTTTTCCGGTTTTCAGCACTTCAATTCCCTCGTCACAGTATTTTTTGACGTCTCCACCGAGATAGTAGTTTGGACGATCCGTGGTTTTGGAGGCGGTCTGGAAAATTGCTTCCTGTTTCAAATAGTTTTGAATAGTTGATGTTTTTTTCTAGATCTATATTAATTCGCATAGTGAACAACGATTTGAAAATCAGAGAAATTAAAAAAAAATCCTCACCGCCAACTGCCCTCTGACAAAATTCTTCATAATATCCGTATTCGGATACTCCACAATCAACCGAACCCATCCATTCGAATTACATCCATCCAGAATCTTCTGTCTCACTTCCTCCAGCGTGCTCACCGGCACATCGTCCACCGCCAGAATCGCCTCTCCAATATTCAAACTCATATGCGCTACCGTATCCGGAGTGGTGTAGTTCACCACGACTTTTGGCCCGACTTGTTGCATATTCAACCCCAGTTTCAGGTATTTGTACTGATAGAGAATGGCCTGATCGAGCATGTAACCCGGGGAGGTGGCGATTGTGGCGGGCACTTTGAAAGTGCCAACTCGATTTTTGAGCCGGGCTACTGTAATAGTGATTTTCGCCTCGGTTTTGGAGGCCATGATTTTGGAGACGACGGATTTGAAGTCTTTGGTGTTTGACTGGCCAGAAGGGGCGGGGGCAGGTTTTTCTTTTCTGGAACAAATCATGGAATGAGTTCATGTGTAGCAAGCAATGAAACTATAATGGTTAGGTGAAACTGAAAAACTTTAAAGGCGCACGGAGAGGTCTCGCAACGATTGGAGGCCCCAGTAAGCGCTCCTAGACCCACCTCACGCAGGACTGGAAGCGCCTTCAAGTTTTTGCACTCACTTCTCCGGCTTCTTCTCCGGCTCCTTCATCTTGCTATGCTGACTCGTCGTCTTATCCTCCACATTCCCCATCACTGTCGTCTTATCATCAAATGTCACCGCGGTACCGTTCACTTGTAGAATTACATCACCCGGTTGAAGGGACCCCTTGAATGGAGATGCATAGTGAACACGAGTGATTATACCATGACGATTGACTAGGCCGAGTTGCTGAAAAAGGACATCTGGAATTGTGGACAAAGGGAAAGACAGGTACCGCTGCTTTGTTCTTGGGGAACTCAAAAGTGGCCTCTACGACCAATTTGTAGCTGTTCGGGAGCTTCTCACCACGGAGCATCACCGCTTCTTTCACTCGGTTTTCGATCTGGAAATGTTCAAAAATTTTCAGTTTCACATTGTCTCGAAATTCATGTTCCGAGGTATAATTCTAGTTGAAGACAACTCAAAAATTCCAAAATTTAAGTGTAATTTGGTTTTAAAATCCAGCTTAATAAAGAAATCTTTGCTCATCCAACTAGCCCCGGAAAACTGACCTCTCCCTTCCGAAACCCTTGTTTCTCCCAAATCGATTCCTGATCCGTATCCTCGGCACGATAGATTTTACATTTAATCAGGCAGTATGATTCTACATTTGGCATCTCGTCCCTCCAAGAATGCTTTGAATTGAAAATCGAATTTGATACTGTTCGGAGAAATTTGAAATGACGGAAACACAGATGGGGGAAAGATTAACGTGGAAAAGAAAATAGAGGAATTAGGGTGAGGTCGAAACGGGGGGAAATATAGAACAATTTTTTTCCTCCACTTTTCCCAAAATCGTGATTTTTTCGCCGTGAAAGTTTTTTGTTCAAAATTGTTACATTTTTTGAAATTTTCCAAGTTTGAGCTTCTCCAGTTTCGCCAGACTCGGAGATTTGATCTGAATTTTTTGGGGTGCACTGGAAACCGCGTTGTGCTTCTGGTGCAGTTTTCGGTATTCTGACCGCTCTGGACCCAGATATTTCGAGAAAAGCACGTTACAAAAAATACAAAAAGTTTGGGAGAATTGAAAATTTCGTGAAAGTCTTTTTTTCTTATTTTCAATTGTTTCAGTTTATGAGATTTCGATCAATTTGGTTCATTTTTGATCATTTCCCATTCATAAAACCTCAATCACTTTCATCCTGAAAACCAAAATCACAGTTCTTCTTTCTAGAAGTTTACCAAAAGTTCAACATGATGTATACACTCCGTTGCTAACTGTATCTATGCAAATCCCACTTGAAAAAGTAAAAGAAGTGGGTCACGAGCCCCATTTCGTCTGACTACTCCGTCCGACCCCCAAAAAACCCATAAATCCGTCAAAGGTTACCAAGTAACATTGCATAAACAACTCCTAGGATAAAAGGGAACCCCGAGAAAGGAGACTTCGCAGTTATAGCTCGATGCGGTCGAAATTTTCGACTCTTTTGTTTTTCTTTCTTGTGACTCTTGTCCTGGCCGATGATAATGGACAAGGTGAGTTAGGATCTTATAGTTAAAGAAAAATCACAACCAGCAGAGAAAGTTAGTATATGCGATTGGGCTAATATGAGTTTAGATTATGAAAGTAGCAAAAATGATTCAAATTTCGATAACTGATGTCAGGTAAAAGGTAGTTGAATGGTATTTATTTCAAAAGAACAATCGGGTTTAATTTAGTAATACAGCCTGTGTTTATCAATCAATCAAAGACATTTTCAACTCAAATTTCATTGTCACCAGCTGCAAAAACAAATTGGGTTTAAAAATGAATGTTTAACTGACCATGTCACTCGATCAACTCTCGACTTCAAACCTTCATACTCTTCGGCGGATCCCATAACGGTAGATGTAGTAAAATTGATCCTATACTGGATTCCGATAGGATATTTGGTAGCATACCATGAGCCATTCTCACAGATCAAACCGAAAAATGAATAAACGTCATATGGTGGAATAAGAGGGCCATTATATGGGCTGCCGATTAAATCCTGTAACCGATAGAGCTGAACATTAATTAAGAGTTAAGACTAACAAGATATCCATTATAAGATACTGGCGGAGTTGGAATTTCCGATTCGCTGAATTTACAATATAATGCTCCGGCTGTTCTTTCTGCACAAGTGAGGTTAAAAGAACAATCATCGTGCTTTTCATAGAAGTATTCGTTCTCATCTTAAAAAATAATAGACAATTTTTAAACAATTCTAGTTACTGGAATTACCGCCCTCTTTGAATAACGAGGGGAAATCTGGGCACTTGCAGCCAACCTCACATCCATGATTTTCTTGACAACTAGCAACAACAACAAAGACAAATAATACTATCGAACGATACTTCATTTTAGCTCTATGGTATCATCCTTGTCAACTCTATTCTTTTATGAGGGATTTATAATTTATGTAGATTAACACTGCTGCTTTATAATAATGACCTGATTGATTTAAAATGCGACAATTAGCCAAATGATCAATAATCAAAATCGGAACTATGTTGTTTGATCAATTGAGTTCAACACACACAAGTGTGTTTTACCTGAATATATGATTTCTTTCTAATTACAGAGGCCGCTTGTCCAGAAGGGGAGATCTTCCACAAAGATCGGTGTCGGCTGATGGAACCGGGGGACCCGACCACCACCGTCCCAACAACATCATCCGAACAGACGTCCTCCGCCCCAACAACAACCGAGCAGGAAGCCACAACCATCTCGGAGTCTTCGTGGTACGATGATCTGACGAAGATGGGAGAATACACTGTCGACAATGTGGCGATATATGTTTGTGCGGATATGTCAACCAGTACGACTGCCCACACCACCTCGACTACTTCAACTACATCGAAGTCAACTACATCAACAACGACGCCGATGGTCTCCACGGTGGGAAGTACTAGGACGACATCTAAAACAACCAAACAACCGGAGAAGGATGAGCAACCAGCAAATGATGATGGAGAAGACCGTGAATCCACGGTTTCCACTTCATCAACAACAATGACATCCACGAGTACTGGTTCCTTGTCTACGGAGTTCACTACACCGGGATCTTCCTCGACCTCCTCCTCGAGTACTTCTTCTCCATCCACAAGTACTGGTTTATTGACTTCAAGGGACACTACAGGAGGAATTACATCCACATCCTCATCAACGTCGCCGAAAACATCGTCAGTGTCCACCTCTTCTTCTTCAGAAACCACGTCACCGGCGGAATCGACTTCAGGAAAGGCAACGGACCTATCAAGCAAATCATCTTCTCCTCTTTCGTCTACTTCCACCATGAAAAGCAGCTCCTCTTCCTCCACTCTCTCCTCTTCGTCCTCCTCAACCACATCCATCTCCTCAACATCTTTGGATTCCTCGACACCCCAAACATCATCATCCAGTCTGAGCTCCTCTTCCTCGACATCGACGAACAAATCGCCAGGAACAACGAATGCCGACTCAGCTTCTACTTCGGATAGCTCAACCTCTGCCTCAACCGAATCCTCCGATGCTCTTCCAAGATTTTCTGCTGTAAGCTCGACCAGCTCGTCGAGTCTTCTGACGACTACGTCCGAATCGTCAAGCAGCTCTGTCATGACTTCGTCCAGAAGTGAAAAAACAGAAGGAACAACGACTCCGACATCGTCTTCGGGAGAATCCACGACTATGGATACACCATCATCGGTCAGGACAACTTCAATTCCGTCGGAAGTCTTTTCTACAACATGGAAAACAGTGAGAAAGACTGATGGAACAAGCACCGATTCTGAAGTCACATATTCTGGAGGTGAGTTGTGAGAATATGAAAATTAATGATTCAATTGAAAACATTTTCAGATCCGTCATCTACAACAACATTGAGAACGACGGAGAGAAGCAGCCAAGCAACCGGAAGTCACTCCACTGATTCGGAAACAACGGAGGTGTCAAAGACGGAAAGTGTTTCCACCACACTCACAACTGGAAAATCCACAGAGCTCTCAACATCATCCGAAGTTCCGAAGAGTTCTTTGTTGCCAACGTCCTCAACGGAATCCAGCAGCATCGGAAGTTCGACAACCTCAACTGGATACAAGAGCTCTCCGGTTGAAACGCAAACTCCCAGTACTGAATCAAATGGATCCTCGTCTGCAAAACCAAGCTCCTCTGCCTTGACTTCCCAATCGACTGCTTCTACATCATCTCCCATTCAAAGCACGCATGAAACAAAACCTGCCGTTCCGTTGATGAGTTCGTCGTCTACAAAGTCTTCTTCGAAATCAGTGAGCCAATCGTCCACTCAACCGTCCGCTTCCTCTACCGTATCAACAACGACTACCGGAGCGCAAAGCATCTCCAGTACGACGGAAAGCTCAACAAAGCCATCTACAATGGAAGACAACGATGGAACGACGTCTACCAAGACTTCAAGCACCGTATCGACGAGCAGGAAGATTCAAACCACGTCCACAAAGGATGACGTCACAAGCACAAGTAATCAGAGAACGGCAACTAAAAATTCAGAATCCACTGCTGGTATGTTGTGAAAACTTGAAAGTTTGATTATATTTTGACTTTTTT
Source organism: Caenorhabditis brenneri (assembly GCA_000143925.2). Classification (NCBI taxonomy): domain Eukaryota; kingdom Metazoa; phylum Nematoda; class Chromadorea; order Rhabditida; family Rhabditidae; genus Caenorhabditis; species Caenorhabditis brenneri. Next base: position 106,888 of record GL380003.1, read on the forward strand.
CAGGAGTAACAGAAGATGCTCCAACTACAAAGACCCCGTCAACCACTGACAGCAGACGGGAAGCTCCATCAACTGCGTCGAAACTTTCGAGTCAGTCAACTTCCACCAGTCCCCAATTGCCAACATCTGACCGCTCTTCTTCCGTTTCTTCTGCCTCTCCGAGCACGGACTCCAGTCAAGCAAGCCAACCGCCCACATCCACAACGGCCAACAAGACTCCTGTTGGATCTACCAGCAAAAATGCCACGACATCCGGAAGCCTGTCCACACCATCCAGCGGTCCCTCCACCACTGGCTCCACCCAGACACCAACACCGATGTCGTCGAAAACAAGTTCAACAGTGTCCAGTGCGAAGACCCTCTCAAATTCCACCAAAGAAGCACGGACTTCTTCAGAATCCACTAAGGACTCCTCTTCAACAACCACATTGACCACGGACAAATCTAGTCGGAGACATTCCACATCTGTCTCCAAAGCTTCTGCGACATCCGCCCAAAGTTCGACCAGCAAGACGAGCACCTCCTCAAAATCCACCGGGACGTCCCGTTCGACTCCCACTACCACCACCGACCCAAAGTGCTCTCGCCAATGCCCCGATGGATACTTGGTCGGCACGTCCTCCTGCTTCCTTCTTGTTCCCGCATCAAAGAAGATCAGCTCCTACCAAGGGGCATTGTCATATTGCAAGACAAAGGAACTGCAGACATTAGCCTCGATGGACAAAATCAGAGACAACGCGGACATCAAGCTGATTCAAGAGAGCGCCGGATTGAAAGGACTCGATTTGTTTTATGCTAACGGCATCGGAGGTCATATGGAGAGATTTGAGAAGCTTGCGACCGTGTACAGCATCTACAGTCAATCTCTGACAAGCTCTCCAACAGTCAGGACAATTGGCATCTCTGAAGTCTTCACCAATATCTCGGCACTGTGTGTCCTTCCTCGTAAGTTGACCACAATTAAGACTTTCAAAAAATAATTGAATTTTTCAGAATACTGCAACAAAAATGAGTGCGACGTGGAGAAACTATTTCTGGCTTACAATTACTACACCTCATTCAAGACGTCGGCCGGAACACTGCAACCGAAAGGAACTGGAACAGTCACTTGCCTCTATGGGAACCAAAAGACAACAACAGTCACATGTAATTCTCTCGGAGCAATTTATCCAAATCCGACGAATATCGACTGCCAAGAGGGACTAAAAGAACGTCCGTTGAAGGATACGACAAATGAGACTGTCAGCAGTTGCAAAGTGTGTTATGGCCGTGGGACAAAAGAATGTGAGGAGGTACTCAAGGAGAATGGAGAGGTCGAAGGATACAGATGCATATGCCGAGAGCCATACTATGTAAGGACAACTTCAAAAATAAATCAAAACTAAATGAATCATTTTCCAGATGAACCGTTGCTGGAAGACAGTCAACAACTGCACATCGACAACCTGTGGTCCCAATGGTGTGTGCCATAGTGAGATCGGACAGATGATATGTACCTGCAACTGGGGCTACTCTGGAGACAGATGTGAGAAGAGTCTTCGGGACGAATTCTTCAAAGATTTCGGCTACTCTTCGGTCACTGGCGCCACAATAACCGTTGGAGAGATGCTGTTGAAACTGGCAAAAATCTGTGTTCTCGGCTATTCGTTGTCAAGTGCTCAAGGATCGGTAATATCTTTTTGTTTTAGAAAAAAAAATCAATTCTTGTTGTTTCAGGATCCACAAGACACTCATCAAAGGCTAAGGACCTTCTGTACCGTTGCCGCAGGGTTCATCATGACGATGTGGAGTAACCCGACAGTCTTTGGAATCACCCAATCGGCCTGCCGCTTTTATTTCATAGCTTTGCACTTCTTCTACATGCTAGGTAAGAAATCGAAAATTTTCAAAATTGAATATTAATATATTAATTTTTTCAGGAATGATGCAGTGGGTGTTTGAAGGATGGAATGTGAATCAAGTCCTCCGCGGAGTACATCTGAACGAATGGGAAGTCGATTTCCATGGAAACCGTCCTTGGGGTGTCCGCCTTGCTGCTCGTATGGTGCTAAGTGCTGTTGGAATTGCCGTCTATCTTCTCATCACATTCCAAACCGGTTGGTACAAGCTTGCCGCATCTTGGACTTGTGTCGGAGTTATCTGTCAAGCCAATTTGTCTGTATGGCTGCCGATGTTTGCATTGGTTTGCGGAATGATACTTTTTGCCGCAGCAATCCTGGAGTCAAGCACTCTCATCTACTGGTAAGTTTTTAGTTTTTAGTTTTCAAACTTGAAAAAAAATCATATATTTCAACTCAATTTCATTCCAGGCGCCGTCCTCTTCTAGCCTATAAGATCGACATGAAGATTGAACGAGATCTTGGATTCGTTCAAGGACAAAGAGTCAATAAGTGCAGGGACAATGCGAACCTTTCGTTTATTGGACTCGTCCTCCTGGCCATCCAATGGATTATGGTAGTTATCTCATCGGACTACAGAGACGACATCATCTTCGGATTGTAAGTATTTCTTGGGAATGATATCAAAACTGAATATTTTTCAGCTGCGCTGTTGCCTCGGGTGGAGTCTACTCTCTATTCTGTTCGTACCAAGAAATATGGACAAATCCAGAGGTGAGAATTCATTTTTTTAGGGAAAGAAAAAATAAAAAAAATTGAAAATTTCCAGGAGCGAGGAAAATATCTGCAACTTATGCAACGCTACTGGCCTCAACGATGGGCACCTGACTACAATCGGGATACAACATGGACATTCGCTGAAGTGAAAGAGCACTTTGCTCTTCCGAAAGCAGAAAGAGAAGCCGTCTATGAATCATTCCTCTCCCGAAATCAGAAGCTTATGATGCATCATCGATGGGATCTTCGTATGAATCACTTCCTGGCCCAGGATCACAAGATGAGTGTGAATGATGCTCTTATAAAAGTTTTCACAGAAGAAATGAATCGATTGAAGGCAAATAGAGGAACCGTGGCCCAAAAGAAAGCCATCCAGTGAGTTTTTTTAAAATTCAACTTGATTAGAAAAATTGAAAAACCTCTGAAACTTCAGACAGACCTACGGTGTCTACATGGACTCCATTCCACATACCACACCACGAGAGGCCGGAAGACTAAAAGGAAGACTTGAGTTAGTGACACTTGCTGCTGAAGATGATCAAAACATCATGGGAGTTCGGATTGCCCGTTTCTTCATTGTCCCCCGATTCCACACTTTCGAACCGGAAATCCCAGAGAAAGGAGATTCGAAAGCCAACATTCGGAATCGAAATCACAAGAGAAAGCTAATGGAGACTTTGGAAGCAGACATCTATCAACTGGCTCGTGATGAGGCACTTGCTCAGACCACCTTCATCAACAGCGCAATTCACTTCATGAACTACGGAAATAAGGTCGTTCGTTAAGTATTTCTTAATATTTCTTTGCTGGGGCTAACGGGTCATTATATTGCCTTTCTATTGGGTCGTAGGTAGCTAAATTGTGGGTTTACGGGTAAAATATTGTAGTGATTGTTTAGAATCTGTACATATTCTTGGGATCTGTACATATTGTATTTTTGCTGGGGTCAACGGGTTATTAATGATGGTGTCTGATAGATTTTTGGGTTAGATGTAATTCAATTTTGGGTTTACGAGTAGGGATTGTTTAGAATTTGTAGTTATTGTTGGGATATTTTACGGGTAATAAACGGTTACGGGTATACAAACTTTTATTGATGTATCACAGTTGAAATGTGGAGCTTTCGTTTTCTTCGATTGGAGTTTGTGTGACTACAGTCTAATCACAGAAGCAGTGCTTACCATTTCCGACGATGTGATTTTTGTTGCTGTTAGGAAAATATAGCTGTTTGGCTCACACCAGTTCTGGATTCTTTTTTAAATTTCATGTTCAATGAACATATCGAAATAACTATATCCTGTGTTTCATTTCGAGGAGAAACATGAGATAGAAGCAGAAAAGTATGTAGTTGGTAGGTCTCATGAGCTTGGTTTTGGTGATCTAGTTGCTGTTTTTCTCTTATTGCTTGTATAAAATTCAATTCGCAACGAATTTCATACTGGTTTTCTTTCAAAACTCCAAGTACTCAGGCACCACACAAATCTTTTCGGATGTACCTGTGGGCATAGTTCCCAAAATGGCGGTAGTCTCCCAAGGTTTATATAACCATTAACGCAGAGTGATTTTTCAGACACTAAACAATTTGATAATAGCTCGATAGATACATTCCCAAGCCTTAAAAATATAGCGAAACAGTGTTTCCAGGGTGTGAAACTCAAACTGAAACAGAACTTTACTGGCTATGTTTTCAGTAAAAAAACAGAAGTTTACCAAGTTATCACGGTCTCAACAATACGTTGAAGGCGTACACGGAGTCCATGTTTCAATGCTTCAATCCCGAACAGCACATCATGTTATCCCATTAAACGTTTTTTTTAACGGAAATAAGGGCAAGGTACTTATTACTGTTTCAAATTCATTATATTAGAAATAACTTTTCGTTGATGTTGCATTGAACAATGAGTAAATGAACTTTAATAGATTACCACACATAGATCCCGAAGTAGAAACTAAAAGATCTTACATCACCCTTTGCACTGTTAGAACTCGAACTTCCCTGAAACTAATTGTTTTGTATACTCATTTTTACTCATTTTTTTTGCCAAAATCTCAAACTTGCTGTTTCAAAAAGTGCAGTTAAAGAAACAAAAATTGTTTTCCACCACGACTGTCAAACATTGGACAGTTTCAATAAATGTGATGCGAGAGGTACGGCAATATATTTTCAATCTTTTCGCATAAAAATTAAGACGCCCAAAGTTGAAATCCTTTTTATGTTTCAGTTTTTGTTTACATATACCAAACACTAAACAGTTTCAATGCAAACACTTCTGGTATTGGTGATACCGTAATACTTTTTCAAACTTTTGAAATGAACACTAAAACCCCCAGGGTTGAATCGAACTTTACATTCGAGAGACAAAAAATTCAGAATATGCTCAAAGGAATCGTCACAGTGAACGCATCAAAAGCAACTAGTGATATAAACACTTAATAATTTTTTTTCGGTTTCTCTGACTCTATATTTTTTGGTACTTCCATTTTTTCTGGTACGTTCATCTTTTCATCTGGCAACTTAAAAAAGTATTTATAACTGAAGATCGATATGAGAAGATCTCTTCTTCTTGTGACAAGGGAATCATGTGTGAACCGGATTGGAATTGGGAAAAAAACCCGATTAGAGTTTTTTTTGTTGGATAAATCATTCAGTGTCAGTGTCGGCGTTCTCAAGCTCGTTCTGTGGTGGCTCCGCCCCTCTTCGTTCGTTGTAGAGCTCTTCGAATTCTCTGGAAACCACTTTTTTTAATTGAAAATCGTACGATAGAAAAAACGTTTTTTTACTGAACTTCTAATCTTATTTGCAATGAGAGAAACAGGAAATTATGACAAATTAGTTTTTTTTTTCAGTTTCATTGTTTTGTTATTCGTCTAAAGCTTTTTACTGATAATAATTTTCAAGTTTATGGATAATTCTGAACATCTTGAAACAGAAAAAAAATTATCTTTCAATTGGTATGAATTCTCTCTAAGGTCGCATCATTTGATGTGCTCCAAAAACCAAAAAACCTCTCTTTTCCTCTCGTTTTGAATGGTTCAGAACAGAGAAGAACCAGGTTTATTTGTATCGTCGCAAAATTTTTTTACAAGTTTTCGTCATTTACCGAGATATTAGGGAAAAAAACTTGTGCAAAACACTTTTAGTCTGATTTCTGATTGCAGAAACAGTAAAACCTGGGATATGAAAAACATTTTACAGTGAGATTGTTGCTTTTTCTCTGAAGAGCTTTCACTGACTGATCACGAATAAACGTATATAGCAAAATTATTAGGCTATGAGCGATTTCAATAAAGATCCTGAAAAGGTGAAGAAAAGTTTTTTTGTTTGATAAGCGCTTCATTTACCTTAAAGGCGCATGAATATTTTTCTTGGCAGGTCCCATCACGCATGGTCTTCTACTATCTTTTAAAACAATTTTCACAAAAATGTAGGTATCCCGGTCGGACAAAAACTATTTCATATTCAGCATACATGGCGGCCCCGCGATAACTCATTTCTTATTCAAGGTTGTAAGTTAAAAATCTATCGAAAAGTAGATCTCGTTGAGTTCTATGCGGTTGAAAATTGTGCACCATTGCCGGATCAAGCTGAGCTGGACAATACCGGCTAGAGTGTCCAGACCCGGGCACTCTAACTAGTATTGCACAGCCCAGGTTGGTCTGGCGGTGTTGCAAAATTTTCAGAGATGTAGACCTCATCTAGATCTACATTTTGATATATTTATGAGCCCACATTCTTGATTTTGGAAAAAGTTATCGCAGCCATCGGCTGGACATGTGGTGTACACCGTTTCGAAAAGCGTATTCTACTATCTTTTCAGTGGCAAGACACAGCGCTGCGCCTTCAGGTAATTTTTTTTTCAGAAGATTGGCAAAACATTCATTTTGCCGGTCTCTCTTTTTTTGACAAAAACAAAAAAAAACTCACTCCAAACACTCAAAATATCTGATAATTCTCGCGTTACGCTCCTCTCCCGTGTCGTTTCCTTCCTTGATCAAAACCAGAATATCCACCAATTCGTACATCAGTGCTTTCTTCAAAAAAGTTCTTATCTATGCAGTTCTATTAAAGGTAGTTTACCTCATTATCCGGAAGTGCATCCAAATGGGTATCACAAACTTCCGTGGATTTTCTCATCTTTTTGATGGGAGAGAGGTTTCTGAAATCAATTTTTTTCAATTTACTGAAAAATTGATTATAAAAAACGTACTTGACCAAAGTCTCGAGTAATTGTGGGTTGGATTCTCCCATAGTTTTGAGGCTGTTGTCCAGTTTTCTCTGAATTTTTCACATAAAATTTAGAAATTTTCCCATGAAATCTTACCTCATGACTACGCAACACTTTCCGGGCCCGTTTCTTCTCCGCGTCCATTTTATAATATGAAAGAAGACAGAAAATGTGAATAAAAAGAAGGAGAATGAGGTGACAGGCAGATGGAAGACCGGCGGAAAAAAGAATATAGAGACGCAGACACTCCGTGGAAGGAATTTATTGATTCTGCAGCGGGAGGAGGGGGAGAACACACGACGAGAGGTGTGACAATGTTTGCGTTGGAAAGGGGGGGGAGAGAATGAATGCAGGTTCACTATATTCTTTTGATGAGATGAGATGTGTGAATTGATTAGATTTTGATGATGATGATGAAAATGATAAACGGTTTGAGAGAAAAGACTATAGGGAAATGGAGAGCGCAAAGAAAACATATGTATTCATATGGATCAATCCAGTATGCTTATGTAGGTGAATAAAATTAGAAAATTTTGTGGTCGGATCATTTGAAACGTAATGAGAAAAATCGTTCAAATAAAATATATTCTATTAAGAAAGAACTAGACTGAAAAAAATAAATCGAAAGTTATGAAACTTTTGACACAGAATTTTGTTCTGATATTTTCAGTTTTTATCCATTCAATTTTTGAATGCTCAAATTTATTGTTTGTAAAATCATCTAGAGCTTTTATCAACCTTGAAGGCACGGCGTGTAACTAGCCATGGAAAAGTTAGAGCCTCATGATTTTCTCTTTCTGCGGTTCATTTTTTTCAGAGGGTTCTGAAGTTAATGGAAAATACACGTCGTTTTACTTCAAGTCACATTATTGTTAAAGTTGAATATTTTCTTTTCTGATTTGGAAAAAAAATCATACTCAAAAAAAAATGAATTGGTTACCTCCAGAATTGTTTCCCTGGTATATTTAGTTACCTTTTTATCTTCGGGAACTTTATACGCTATGCGGATGCATCTAGAAGTGGCATCAGAAAGCGTTAAATAAGGAAGGGATGGAAGAAGGAACCCCTCTTCTCATGGTAATCTAATGTATTTACCTTTAGATTTTGATTTTCTTGAACATAATAACGGCTCTAAGTTGACTCATTGGAAACTGGAGTTTTTTTCATAGAGTCCATGAAACCGGTGCATTTTTGAAAAAAAGAACATGGGACCGCATAAGTTAGGCAACTTTGTTCAAACCGATTCCAATTTGGTATTCATCTGCGTGTCAATTTCTAGTGACGGCGACTGGACAGGCCTGATTCTCTTTCAATTCACATTACTGTTACAGTTGATTATTTTCAACTCTGATTTTTCAAATTTTATTGGTCATTATGAAAATCGTTATCCTAGTTTTCCTGATATATTCAGTTAATATTTTTATCTTCGGGAACCCCATATGTCATGCGGATGCACCCAGAAGTGGCATAAGAAATCTGAAAATGAGAAAGTGGCTTTGAACAACGGATACTCTTTTCTTTCTGGAAGATAGGTTCAGAATTGACTCTTTAAAAAGTGTGTTCTTTGATAGAGTCCATGAAACCGGTACATTTTTTTTCAAAATAATATGGGATCAAATAGCGTATAAGTTAAGCAGTTCATAAAACAGTTGACATAGGAATATTTTCAATTTTAGCTGTTTTTCTACTATCCCTTTTTAGAAGAATCATTCTAAAAAAAATTCCTCTAGAGCTACTGTCGATTTTGAAGGAACAGAGTATATCTTGTCATAGAGAAGTTAAAGCTTCGTGATTTTTCGGTTTGCATTTCATTTCTCGCAGAGTTGTCAGTCGAAAAGTGACATGGTGCGCATAAACGGCACAAAAATGCTAATGGCATCCGATTTAACTTTATCTGAATCTCAATTTTAACTGAATGGTAAAAAAGAGAGAAGGTTCATAAAGCTTTTGACACAGAAATATTTCAACTTTTTGCAGTGCCTTCTCCACTTATTTGAACTTCACATTCAAAAGAATCATTCTTAAAATCCTCTAGAGTTTTCATTGATCTTGAATCAACAACGTATTCTCGTCTTCGAGAAGTTAGGTATTCTTGATTTTTTGGTCTGCACTTCATTTCTGCCAGATGGTTCTGAAGTTAATCAAAAATAGGCGTGGTTCTTTTTCTTCAAGTCAAATTACTGTTACATTTTTTTATTTTCATTTCTGTTTTATAAAACTGACTTTTTATCTGCTGCGTGGTTCTCATAAGTTTCCCTGATATTTTCAGTTACTATTTCTGACTTTGGGAACCCCATATGTCTTGTGGATGCACCTAAAAGTGGCATTAGGAAGCAGAAAATGAGGAAATTGCATTGAATGAATCTTAATTCAGGAAATTTCAATGTGAGTTATTGATTCTTTTAATTTCTATTATAATATAGGTTTCCAGATTGATAAGATTGAAATCTCGGACAACCATTATTCGTGCCCTGTTGATTCTTGTTCAGTCCTTCGTCCGATGAGCACAAGTTATACACCCTTGTTGAAAGGTGTGAGGGACCACATAGTAAACGTACACACTGGCGTTGTTTAATGAGATAGAAGATCAAATTGAGATGAAACAGAGATTTTTTTTGATTTGTAAATCTTTTACGAATGAGCAAGGTATAATTCAAATAGTTTTCAATCATTTAGTATTTCAATTTTTGACCGGAATGTTAGAATTCTAAAACCGAAGCTACCCTTAAAAGTCTCTATTTGGCGAGTATGTTATGGAAAAGGCTGATGGGCGGGGCTAAAAGAAATTTTCAAAGACGGACTAGTTGGCTCAAATATAATCCAAAAATTCAAGCTTTATCCTAGCTAGTTTTCCCGTTTTTATTCCGAAAAATCGTACTTGTACTAGAAAACTAGGTCATCGTGCACCATCCTGGATTGGCCATGCTTATTCCTAGTTTCCTTCTGGAAGTTTTTCCCATAAAGCCACGTGAGTTTTCATGAATTTTGAAGAAAAAAAAAGTTTTTGTTTCCCCATTTTTTTGCGTGGCCTCCTGTTGGCATGCTTGTTTTTTGTTCTGGTTAGCCGATTGTCCATTTTTTCTATTCTATTTCTCACTTCTCCAGAAGTTTCTAGAAGATTTTACAAAAAGCTCCAGTTTCAAAATGCAGCATCAATATGGTATTCCAACTCCGAAAAGTGAAGTAAGTCCCGGGAATCTGGAATTATAGTCTCTTGCAATAAAATCCTTTTTTTTTCCAGTACATCCGAATCCGTATCACCGACGAAAACTACTATTGCAACGAAGAGAATTGCGACGAGTTCTTCATCTTGGGAGAGAAGGGGGAAATTCAGGATCACTATGAATTAGTGCATGGCTGGAAGAACATTCAACTTTCCGATTTCACTTTTTTCGTGACAAACGGGAAACAAGAAACTGAAATCACTCACGCTGAATTGTTGGAGTGGGTCAAGGATAAGGCTCGTGGTGGAATTTTCGAGTCAATTCAAAAGCAACGGCAGGATCGGAAACCAACGAAGGATGATATTCAGGAGATGAAGAAGTTGTCAAAGGAGATGAAAGTGAGTATATTTTTTGATATCAGTAAAACACTCCGCGCCCCATTGATAGAACCATTTGCCATGCTGAAAAAGTTAAGACACGGCCATAATGACAACGTGGCGGACAGCATTATCCATAAAGCGCCGAATTGAGCTCAACGGGCTCAAACTCCTGAAAAATAAGTAATTGGATATATATTTCTTCCAGAAAACACCCTGCACCTACCCGACGACCAAGGCTAATGAAAATTACGATTTGAATCACGACAAGAACTCGGATCCGAAAACACGTGGCTTCTTAGAGATTCCGATCGATGTGGTGGAGAAAATTATTGGAAAACTAGGTTTAGTGGATAGGTAAGCCTGAATATTGAAATACGTGGAGACGTTTAGGTTTGGGGATTGCTTCCCATACCGTTGGGTATGGGAATTATTTTGGGTATGGGAATTATTATCGGTTGATGTGGTGGACCACATTTTAAAGAACTTGGGATTGGTGGATAAGTAAGAAATATCTGTTCTCTGCGTCTCTTCGTTCCGCGTGATGTTCAACTGAATTTTTTCAGGTTGTCAACTAGACAAGTGTGCCGAGAACTGCGTGCTTTGGTCGATAAACAAATATCAAGCTTTCAATACGTCTACTTATATATCCGTCCAGGAACCTGTTCAATTCGAATCCAAAGTGGTGGAATACTATATTATAAAGAAGATAATTTGAAAAAGACATTAAAGAACTTTTCAACATTCATCACAAATCCAAATTGGAAATTCGAAAATCTAAGTATTAATTTTTTCAAAAATACCGATGAAGCAGTCCTTCTCCTTGATTCCATGCTAGCTAATTATCAAATTCACGTGAAGAACATCACAATCTATGAACCCACATTAAAACCAATGGTTACACTTCTACCACGTCTTCAGCCGAATGTACTGGAATCTATCGATTTTGAATTTGAAGAGAACAAACAAGATTTAATGAAGAAAATCATGAAGATGGATCAATGGAAGAATGCGAAAAAATTGAATCTGACCAATATCACACACGGGTTTACAATCGAAAATATGTTTCATTTCAAGGAATTCAGAATTGAAGAAATGAATATTACTGATGAATATCTAGTGAAGATTAGAGATGTATGTCAAATAACCATGCACCTTTAAGTTTGTCCCTGGTTTTTCAGATCCTCTTCAAATCTCCAACTTTCGAGTTCTGCTCTCTCTGGGGATCATCCGGTGGGGATCATCCTGAAGTCGACGATGGAGAAGTGGACGAGGAGCTGGATGAGCTTGAACAATCGGTTAACAAAGTGATGAAGCAACACGCGGCTTATGATGCCAGCACTAAACAATACCGAGTTTCGAAGGATTACTACTTCCAGATAGATCTCGGACGATTCATGGGGTTTTTGAATTTAGTAATTTTAAAGGAAAAATCGAATTAATTTCATTCATTTTTTTTGTATCAAGATTTCCTGTAGCTTCTCTGATAAACTTTTCATTCATACATATAACATTTTCTAATTTCTCCCTTAAATATAGAATGTGCAAAGGTGAACGATTTTTCCGAGAAAATGTCAAAAAAATTGTCAAAAATTTTTGACAAAATTTGCCCATTTTTCAACTTTGGGTGTGCCGTGTGAGCCGCATTTTCGAGCAATCGCTTAGATTTTTATTGGGCGTGTTCAGAATAGTATCGGCTATGTGGGGAACGTTTCGGTGTGATGATGCGATCACTTTGCGCACACTTATAAGCAGGAATGTGAAGTGTCAAAAAGTGTCAAACATTTTTTGGCCTGAAAATCGAAAATAGTTCTCACTATTTTAATTCTTGCTGACCCAGTTTTGGAGGTATTCATTCGAATCTTCTGGGACGTAGGTAACTCACCGAGCTCTATCAAATAAGCCATAATTCGAGTCAATCGGACCACTCTCCAACTTGTGAGCCATAAAAATGTGCTCTAATGTTTTGACATTTTCGAGTTTTTTGGTTCTGTGACCGTCGTTTTCGTCCTATAACTGAGTTCAGAAATTGAAATTGGATTTCAAAATTGTATTTCTATGTAGCCCTGATGATACTCTATAAAAAGAAATAAGAGTCAGAAAAACTTTAGTTCAAAAATTTTTCAGGTCAGGGAGAAAACGGGTATTTTATTGAAAATCGACGAAAAAATAAAACTAAAATCGTTCATAGGTCACCATCTGAAACCGGACAACTGGGGTTCGAAGGGAATTTTCACGCTGGTTTCGAAAATGATGTTCATTCATCCTATTTCTGGATTTTTTGGGGTCACGTCTCAAGACTCATTTTAGAAATGAGAAAAAATAAATAATTAAATGAAGACGTGTCGGCCTTTCTGATTCTCTATTGCACCGCAGGTCCACAACAAATACTAGTCACGAAAGCATCTAAATCCATTAACAACAAAAAGAAAAAAAGAAACGGAATAAGAATCACCGTATAAAACAAGAATAATCGAGGTATGTTGAAGAATAAAAAGTTTATAAGCTGAAACATATTAGAGAAAATTCATAACAAAAAATGCGATGACAATAAAATTATAAGAGAAAAAATAAAAGAAGAATGTAAACTATACTGCGCCTTCAAAGTAACTTTTGCCTGCCACGGTTCCTCCCATTGCTGACACGAACTCTCTTAATTTCCAGCACCAAATCATCTTCGTACTCATCCACGTAGCATGAAATCTGGAAGTAATCCTCCGAGTCCTCAATACGATAGCGTTGTTCGTGAATGTTATATTCCTTATGAAGCTCCATCAGTCTGTTAACGTCCCGAGTAAGTTCTTCCAGCTCCTCTTCAGCGTCTCCACCAGTGGTGATTAAAGTGCACAACTCGAAGTTTGGTGATTTGAAGAGAATCTGAACGGGAAAACTTAATTTTATGGGGCAAACACCCAAACTTACATCTCTGATTTTGAAGAGATGATCGCCAGTGATATCGATTTTCTCAATTGTGAATTCTTTACAATGAAAAAGATGTTGAATATCAAAATCGTCTGGAATGCTATTCAATTTCAACTTTTTCGCATTCTTCCATTGATCCATTTCCATGATCGCTTCGAACACATCTTTTTGAAAATCACCGATTTGGAAATCAATACACTCCAGTACATCTGATCTGAAGTTTGGCAGAAGGGTAGCCATCGGAACTAATGTATTTTGTTCGAAGTGCAGTTGCTCCACATGAATATCCTGTTTGGATAGAATGGAATTCAGGAGAAGGAATGGTTTCGGGTTATCTTGGTCATCTTCGTCTTGCCAGTCAAAGTAGAAACTAAGGTTTTTGAATCTCCAATTTGGTTTAGTGATTATCGAAGAGAATTCTTTGATTGCCATTTTCAAGTAGTCTCCTTTCACAAACCACGTTTTTAGGGGAGATGTGAGGACAGATTTGTCATTTCCATTAAAGCAATATTCTATTTTTTGAGCACCGAATTTCATCACGCAACCATCGTCTCTGATTTCAATGCTGGCGTTGTGAAACATCGTCTTTTGTCTATCGATTACAGCCCGCAAGTTTCGGCACACTTTCCGAGTGATTAGTCTGAAAAAAATGTTTTCTGCGCTTCTCAATTTTCTATAAAATAATTCCCATACCCAAAATAATTCCCATACCCAAAATAATTCCCATACCCAAAATAATTCCCATACCCCACTAAGGTACATCAGGGTATGTCAGAAAGTGCGCTCTATCTGCTAGGCCTTTTTACCTAAAATTTATTCGGCAAATTTCGAAATTTAGTTTCAAAAAATTATTTTACTGTTTCTATAACAACAGCATAGAATATTTTTCAAAAAATCGAGCGATATAATTATTTATCATCGACGTGGTGAGCTATTTCAGGCCTAATTTCACGCATTTTCTCAATAGAGCATTCATTCTGACCTCCCCAGGTGTATCTTCGTGATACCCAAAATAATTCCCATACCCAAAATAATTCCCATACCCAAAATAATTCCCATACCCAAAATAATTCCCATACCCAAAAATAATTCCCATACCCAAAATAATTCCCATACCCAAAATTATTCCCATACCCAAACAGTATGGGTAATAATTACTAGACCCAGACGGACTCACCTATCCACTAAACCTAGTTTTCCGATAATTTTCTCCACCACATCGATCGGAATCTCTAAGAAGCCACGTGTTTTCGGATCCTTGCTTCTATCATGATTCAAATCCAGATTCCCGTTCAAAAATCGATAATACCAGTATTCAAAGTCCAGATAATCCAGATTTGGCACCACTTTCTTCATGTTTTGATATGCTTCTTCTAATGGTGTTTCACTGGCTGCTTCGTACATGATACATGTTCTGTATGCCCGTTCATCGGTTTGAAGTAGCTCCGTTAATTTTGAGGAGCACGGCATCTGAATTAGAGAATTTCAAGTTCTTCTGAATCGCTAATTGAAATACAAACGGAATATGAAAAACCGAATAATTTCGATATTTTTAAAAAGGCAAGAAATAAACATCTGAAGCATTTATTACAAAAAAATGTATGCAATGAAATAAATGCGATAAAAAAATCAATCCCGAAGTTTTCTAATTTCAAAAATGAGTGCATCATCTTCTCGTGTAATTTCAATCCTAAAATGTTCATTCGAAACATTTATCTTATATTTTCTTCCATCGGGATTATAAGCGGTGTGTGCACCCATCACTCTGTCAACCGAACTGAGAAGATCATCCATATCCCAATCCTCTTCATCACTTTCCCAGGGTACCGGTTCTCGCGGTGCTTTACTTTCAAAGCACATTAGACAGTATTCGAAAATTGGGGATTTGAAGAGTATCTGGAAAAGAAGGAATACATTTTGAGGGGCGCGGGAGCTGGTATCGCTACGCGGCCGTTGTTCAAACTTTAGCGGAGGCTCACGCCGCTGCAAAATTAATCAACTTTGTACTACGAAGTTCGCAGCGTGTTTTTTTTAAAACCAAGACCTAAAACCCTCCTTACATCTCTCATCTTCACAAGACGATCCTCTGTAATCTGACATTCGTAACTTCTGAATTCCTTAATATGAAACAATGTTTCAATCGGAAACTCATCCGGAATATGACACATCTTCAATTCCTTCAAACTCTTCCATTGATCCATTTCTGTGATTACATCCCTCGTGTATTCGCAGTCAGAACTGAATTTTAAATCCAAGGACTCGAGTACACCGGCCTGGAGATGTGGAAGAAGAGTGGCAAGGGGGAACAAGGTGACGGTTTTGACTTTGAGAGTTTGAATTGGAACCAGATGTTTGGTTAGGACAGAATTGAGGAGAAGTGCTGCTTTCCGGGCGTGATTCCCATTATGCCAGGCTTGTGGCAGCGGAAAGTCAGAGGGATTGTAATCTTCACAGTGAAAATCAATATCTAAATTTTTGAATTTCCAATTCGGATGGGTTAAAACCAATGCTAAATCGTTCATCGCTGAGTTCAGCTTGTCGTTTTCCGGGGAACTGCGATAATACCCGACCGTTTTTCCGTTAAAGTCAATCTCACAGAAATGACATTTTAATTTCAAGTTGATATAGGTGAAATCTGTTTTCAGGTGATCGATTACTGTTCGAAGTCTTCGGCACACTTTTCTAGTGACAATTCTGAAAGAATGGGCATTCGCGAGAGAAAGAGCATGGGGAACGGAGAAGCGCAGAGATTCTCTTCTCTGCGTCTCTTCCTCCACCACTCTATTTCTGACTGACTCACTTCTCCGCCAAACTCTGATTTTTCACAATTCTCTCCACAATATCTATCGGCATATCCGAGAATAATCGGCACTTTGGGTCCAGACTTCTATCATGATCCACATCTAGATTTCCATGCAAAAATCGATAGTACCAATATTGAAAATCGAAAAAGATCACATTTTTCTTCACTCTTCTTAAATAATTGTATGCGTCCTTCACTGATTTTTTATTAAGAACTTCATAGAGAATGCAGATTCGGAAGGCGCGATCGTCATTTTCATCGGATTTTGTATCGGGAGAGAAACGGACATCTGGATCCAAGCTTTCTTTCCGATAGGTATAAAGATTTCTAGAATATTCTATATACAATTCGAAGAATGTGTCATATTCTAGATTTGGCATCAGCTTTTTCATACGGTCGTATATGTCGCGATGACAAAAATATGATGAAGAATCTCTACTGTGAAGAGTTTCGTAGAGAACGCAGGTTCGGTAGACATGCTCGTCGGTTTCGAGAAGCGAAGACATTTTTGGAGGCTTTAAAGTTTTCAGAAATTTCGGAGATGTGAGAAAAAACAGCGAATATAAAAGGAAGAGCATGGAAAAAAAACCGCGAAATTTACAAACATTTGAGCTAAAAAAAACAATGAGAAATTTATTTTCCGATTATACATGCAATTATATAACCTCACAAAATTAGAACCCGAAACGGCCTTTTAGGAGTTCTTCAATAGGATCGTCGGAAGGATCTTCTCCGAAATCCACTCGTTCATTCTTCTGTCGCTGAATCTCCAACTTCAAAGTGTGACCACCACGTTGGCGCAAATACACAGAAAAGTGTTCATCAGAATCGGGAATGCTGTAACAACGTGTGCCAGCGTTGTACTCCGGATGTTCTCCCATAATTCGATTGATGAGAATGACGAACGCTCGGAGAGGAGTAATCTCTTCACTGTTTTCGTCAACATTCACTCGATCCTCAATTTTGGACAATAGTGTGCAATTCGAGAATTTGGGGGATTTGAAGAGAATCTGAACAAAAACTAGCTAGATTAAAGTGACTATAATTCTCTTACGTCTCTAATTTTGACTAATCTGTCTTCCGTGATTCTGATTTGTACAATTTTGAACTGCTCCAAATGGAAAAAGTGCTCAATATCGAGTGAATCGGAGACAGTTTCCACAAATGACCTCTTCAATCTCTTCCACTGTTCCATTTCTACGACTTCTTCCAACTTTGCACCATTATCCTTCGAATTCAAGCCAAGAAATTCAAGTGATCCGGGAATCACATAGGATTGCCCTCACGGCAGTGTGCTCAGTGGATAGAATTCTTAGCGCTTTCACCTCGAGTGGAGTTGATTTCAACATATTCTCGATCAATTGGATTTGTTTTTGGTGGATATCTGGAGGAGTCAGCTTATCTTCGTCTCCATCAAATTCCCATAATACTCCGAAGAATTTCCAGTTAGGATTGCAGAGGAATGTTGACAAATCTCGGATAATCTGTTTCCAATGTTCATCGTCGGTGGATCGCGGCTTTTCCTTGTATTTGATTGTGTAATATCCATCAGAATCAAATGAGCTTCTCACAACTTCATAGATTGGTTCGCCATTCTCATCAGAATAATTGATGTTGTCCATTGGTAGTTCAATTTGGGAGACATCCACGTCAAAATGAACAAGAACGGAGCTGTTTTCACATTTGTGATTGTCAACGGTTTCTCGAAGCTTTTTTGACACTTTTCGAAGGCACGGCCCGGCGAAATCTACGCGACGCGCAAAACGTGCTCACATTTAGCAATGGACCTCAACAATTCTCTATGATTTTTTTGATTCTATTAAAAGAAAAGATGTACTTGAACACGCTGAATCCGAAAAAATTGGTTTCGATAGGGCTTTATTACTTAGTTTTTGAGATGAAAATTGCTGAAAACATCAATTTTCCGTTGTTTTTCGTACTTTTTTGTGACAAATATCGAATTATCTCAAAAGCTAAGTAATAAAGCCCTATTGAAACCAAATTTTTCGGATTCAGCGTGTTCAAATACATCTTTTCATGTAATAAAATCAGAAAAATCATAGAAAATTCGGCTGTTTCATAGTTGTAACGCACCCGCGTAGATTTCGCCGAGCCGTGAAGGGATAATTTATCAAGCAACTCCAAATCATCTATCACAGTTTCGATAATATCGATTGGCAACTCGGAGAATGTTTTCGAAGAACTACTGAATGTAATACTTCTTATTCTTATTCATTTCTTATTACCCACCTTTCAGCTGACTCTAACTCCGAATTTCCACGATAAAAACGATAATATTTTTGCTTAAAATCCACATAGTCAATATTACAATTTCCTCGAAATTTGCACAGTTTCTGATAAACTTCGTAGACCGGCGTCTTGTTGGCCGCTTCGTAGAGCATATACATGTTATTCAAATTTTCGATTTCCTGCGAACCAGCCATGCTGCCTCGAGAGGAGAGGAGCTGCTTAAAAATTTCTGATGGAAGCGGAATACTTTTCAAAACTTTCAACCAAATAAGCATCAAAATGTAAAAAATAGGCTCCGGGACAATTCGCAGCGAGACATTTCGCAGCCGGATGTTAGCGTTTTTCGGATTTTAATACAATTTTTCTCGATTAGTTTTTATTTTTCGGTAAAAACTGGGAAATATCATGTAATTCCGTTACCAAAGTGCACCATAAACACGAAAAATTGCCAAAATAGGTGTTCAAAGTGAAGCAAAGTATCCGTTTAACTTGACTTTTTCAGCTATTTATACTATTTATTAGTAAAATTATTGTAATGTTTCTTTGTACTGAGAAATTTCTCCGAAGAAGTTGCCCAGTTTTTACCGAAAAATGAACTAATCGAAAGAAATTAGATTAAAATTCGAAGAACGCGGAAAAACGGCTGCGAAACGTCCGGCTGCAAAATGTCTCGCAGCGAATTGTCCCCACAGTAAATTTTTTTGTACGGACATTTCTTTTCTCGGATTGTACGCTCTATCTCACAAGGACTTTTGTAGTAATTTTGTAGTTGTTACAAATTTTATATTGCGCCTTTAAATTGCTACAGTAAGCCGAAGGAGCGCGCACCATGTTTCCAGAGCACTTTTCAGTGATGAATTTTGATCGAATTCTGTTAATATTGTATTCAGCATGATGCGAAGAAAAAGTTCTATGCGATTTAATTTTAAAATTGCTTAGGCCCTGATTTTTAAATTTTTCAACAAATTGAGGCAATTGACTACATATCGCCGAGTCGCGCCGCAGTTAATATTGCGACCATCAGTAAGACAGAGCCCGCGAATGGAACCTTTTGAAAACACGTACAAAAAAATTCACTGTGTGTCCCGGAGCCAAAAAATAGAGGGAATGTATAAGAAGGGTTATAGAAAACCGGTGAAATGTACAAAAATAGAAAAGAATTACAGAATGAGCAATTTATTTTCAAAATACATTTACAATCATAATAATACAAGACAAAACTACAATATGAAACGACTTCCTTAGTATTCTTCGAAAGAATTTTCGATATCCTCTTGACCATTTTTCACCCGCTTAATCTTCAATTCTAACGAGTCATGATGCTCGCTCGAACACACGAAAAAGTGTTCATCAGAATCGGGAATACTGTAGCAACGAGTGTCAGCGTTGTACTCCGGATGTGCTCCCATGACTCGATTTACGGCAATGATGAGCTCTCTGAGCGTAGATATCCACTCTCTGTTTTCGTCAATATTCACGTTATCCTCACTTTTGAATGTCAATGTGCATCTCGAGAAATTAGTGGATTTGAAGAGAATCTGAACAGAAATTAGCTTGATTGAAGTGATTGTGATTGTCTTACGTCTCTTATTTTGACTAATCTGTCTTCGGAGATTCTGATTTGATAAATTGTGAATGATTCCAAATGGAAAAAGTGTTCAATTGAAAACGAATCGGGGACAGTATCTACAGACGCCGATTTCAATCCCTTCCACTGTTCCAATTCCACGATTTCTTTTAATTTGGCGCCAACATTATCTAAACCGAGGTGTTCCAGTGATCCGGGAATCAAATTCGGTAGAATAGCCATTGTTGTAGTCGGCTCTTTGGAGAAAATCGACATATTCCTTACCCGGAGAGGAGTTGTTTTCAACATATTCTCGATCGATTGGATTTGTTTTTGACGGATATCTGGAGGTGTAAGCTTATCGTCGTCGACATCTGCATCGAAAAACCAAAATATTTGGTCAAATTTCCAGTTAGGAATTCCGAAAATCGTTGACAAGTCTCGGATCATCGATTCCCAATGTTCTTCTTCGATGATTCGCGGCTTCACCTTGTACTTTCTTGTATATCCATCCGAATCCATAGTCATGATTTTATAGCTCGATTCGCCATTTTCACCATAATAATCAATATCGTTCTCTCCTAGGTCAATTGAGGAGACATTCGCTTCAAGATAAATATAAACGAAGCGGCTCTCAAATTTGTGGCCATCAACGACGGATCGAATTGATTTGGACACTTTTCGAAGGGATAGTTTATCAGCCAACACCAAATCATCTATGACAAGTTTGAGAATATCGATTGGCAAGTCGGAAAATGTCTTCGAAGAACTACTGAAAGCTATATTCTTTGTCCGATTTTAATTTTCTATCACTCACCTTTTAGTTGCCTCTGATTCTGAATTTCCATGATAAAAACGATAATATTTTTGCTCAAAATCCACATAGTCAATATCACAATTTCCTCGAAATTTGCACAGTTTTTGATAAGCTTCGTAGACTGGCGTCTGGTTAGCCGCTTCGTAGAGCATACAAGTGTTATTTTCGGTTTCCTCTGTGCCGGTCATTTTTTCTTCGAGAGGAGCGGAGCTTCTTGAAAAAAATCATTGTGAAGAAGGCAAAATACTACGAGAAAATATACGAAATCAATCGAAATTGTGAAGGAACGATAGGAAAATTCTCATGAAACAAGGCAAAATTTGAATGCTATGAAATTTCGCTCAAAATCCCGTTTTTCAAGAAGATTTTTGCAGAATTTTTATAATTTCGCACTGAAACATCATGTTACTGTGAAAATAATAAAGTTCCAGCAAGGATTTTTGAGCTTTTCTACCCCGGCAAAAACGCGCACTGTGGCAAGTAATGGCAAACAATTTTGCCGCCGAAGAAAAGAGCAAAATTCCTTGCCGGGACCTTATTATTTCCGTTTTCTCACATGTTTTACAGTAAATTTATCAACTTCCTGTACTTTTATTTGTGGTATTCAGGCTTTTGGGCCATATTTTATTGGTTCAAAGAATGTCTTGCTGGATCTGCGCTATCTTCTTGTAAATTCGCTTCTACGACTCCTCCCTTAGCTACCCATAAACACCTAGTTTAGTGTGTTTGACAATCAGAAGAGTTGTGACACAAAAAAAAAAAGAACTAGAAAGTAGTGAATTCACTGTGGCTCTTCAAAAACTAAAGCTATCGAATATATCGAGAGCTGACCAGAAGGAAAGAGACATG
>GL380003.1:144293-167353 GCA_000143925.2 Caenorhabditis brenneri
AAAAAAAATTACTGTTCTAGCGAAAAATGGTGTGGTGTGGAATGGTGATCCTTCATTCCTTTTATAATTGACTTTCGATTGCATCGCATCGCAAACAATTTCATACATCCATCGTTTCGATCAAGGCAGAAATAGGCATCGTCGGTAATGTGTATTCTGTTGCACTGGAAACCTCTACTGTAATAGAAATAAAAAATTGTATTCATAGCTCTAATGAATTTTGCCTAATCAGCAGAAAATTTTTTTTAAAAATCCTGTTTCAGTTGAAAGGTATTTGTTCTTGGATACAGATTCGGCCGCTTATATCATTATCTCTCTCTCGTTTCCTTGTGGCGCCGTGGTTAAAATAACACCGCCGAATAGAGCTTAGGGGCCTTCTGATGGCATTTCATTATCACTTTTTTTTGAGTTTGTGGATAATAGAATCGTCGAAAATCGAATTTATTTGCTCATATGCATATAAAAGAAAGAAAAAAAATCGAAAAAAAAAATTACAGTTTCAGAGTTCCTGTTAACATCAAATATTTCAATATTATGACATTCAATAACATCTCAATACTCCTCGTCTGTAGTTCCAAGTCATTTTTCAAGATATTGAGCTGCCTTCTCCATATTGAAATAGCATAGCGATTTCTGAAACAAGAAATGATTGGAGTTTATATAAATTAACAAGGGAAACTCAACACTTTGTAACTCTGGAATCTCGATAGACATACTGATGAAATACCATATTTACTGTTTTCTTTTCAGTTTGTGGATGATAGAGTTGTTGGAAATCGAATCCATTCATGCTCATTTCCACATGAAAAAAAAGGAAAAATTCGAAAAAAATTTCTGTTTCAGTGAAAAGTTCGGTTTCTTTCAACATAAAAAATTTTAATCCACGCTAACCAACAATTTGGGCAGACTTCACCTTCCATTGGAAATCGAAACAAAGTAGTGTCGTTGATTTTTATTGCTATAACCACAAGGAATATGACTGCTGAAAACTCCTCATCTATGTATCCCAACCAGTTTTTGAGCTCTTGAGCTGCTTGCACAAGAAGAAACATGGAGATTTCTGAAACAAACATTCATTGGAGTTTGAAACTATTGGAGTTGGATTGATGCATTCGAAAGCTAGTTGTTTATGAATACAGAATTGATCGGTATCAAGCCATTCTGCCAACTTCTAGTCGATCGCAGAAGTATCTCTTCTCGATCTTACTTGTTTGCCTGTGGTGCTGTGGTTAGCATAACACTGCCAAATAGAGAGTTCCTTCCGATGCCCTTCCATATTCACTGTTTTTTTTTTCATTTTTTAAAATGATATTTGCAAATTTAACTCATTTCTGTTCATTTTCACACTAAAAAATATAAAAAACGAAAAAAAATTTTACAGTTTCAATGAAGTGTTTTGTTCCTTTCGATCTTTTTTTTCCAGTCTTACAAAAAAACGACAATTGTATTGATGCAATGTTGGCCGATTGTGTTTCTTTTTGTTGTGTTCTTTTAGTCCATTCAACAAAGAAACGATACTAGTCCTTGTTGGGAGTTTTTCTTTGCATGCATCGAGCGGACAAATGTAGAATTCATCGCTCACGACTTCAATGTGGTTCATCTGGAAAATTCTATTATAATATATATATATATATATTATGACATTCAATAGCATCTCAATACTCCTCGTCTACAGTTCCAAGCCAGTTTTCCAGATCTTGCGCTGCTTTCACCAGATTGAAATAGAATTGAGATTTCTGAAACAAAAATTGATTGGAGTTTGAATAAATTAACAAGGGAAACTCAAAACTTTGTAACTCTGGAACTAGATACAAATGCTACCAGAGGTTTATACAAGTCTCGATAGATACCGTAAATCCGGTAATTTACGCACACCCAGTACTGCATGTTCCGAGCAGCATATCTCAGTTGCCTTTAAAGCTATCAAAAAGTGGTCAACTAAAGAAATGTTAAGCAAAACATTTCAAACATTTTACTAGTTAACAGTTTTTTGATGGCTTCAAAGGCAATCGAGTTATGTCGCTCTGAACATGAAGTACTGGGTGTGCGTAAATTACAGGATTTACGGTATACTGATGAAATTTTATTTTTACTGTTCTTTTTGAAGTTTGTGGATGATAGAATTGTTGAACCTTGAATCCATGAAAAAAAAATTCTGTTTCAGTGAAAAGTTCGGTTTCTTTCAACACTAAAAATTTATAATCCATGCTATCCAACAATTTGGCCAGACTCCTCCTTCGTTGGAAATCGAAACAAAGTAGTGTCGTTAATTTTCATTGCTATAATCACATCAAATATGACATTTGAAAACTCCTCATCTGTTTATCCCAACCACTTTGCTCTTGAGCTGCTTGCACAAGAAGAAGCATGAAGATTTCGGAAGCAAACATTCATTGGAGTCTCTTCCTATATACTAAAGGAATAGCTCTGTGTGTCTGTCTGTGCCGCACTTATCACTGAATAACTTTTGAACCCCTCGATCATTTTCTACCATATTTGGCATGTAGTCAGAAGTCACCGAGCGCTTTAATTCTATAATGTTTGGAGCACCGGTTACTGTAGGATTACGGTAGTTACAGTAAACAGATAACTCAACAATAAGTAGAAAACGGGTTCGAAGTGCTCAGAATTGTTTCATTTTTTGCATGAAAAATCTAAGGGACCCCAATAGTACACCAACAAAAAATGGTGGAGATTACTGTAGGATTACGGTAGTTACGGTACTCAGAAAACTCAATTGGCAAGCTCTAGAAGGATAACCTTCCAGAACATTCTCCCTCTTTCCAGAAACTTTTAGAAACTTCCAGAAACTTCTAGAGATTTCCAGAAGCGTAAAAACATAATTTTTTGGCGGGATTCCAAGTTTCCAATACTTTTGGCGGAAATTCAAATTTTCAAAATTTATGGCGGGAGCTAAAGATTGGTTCGAGCATGGCAACTAACCCCCCATTGAGGAGCGCAGCGGCGAACAAAAAGGAGGTGAGCCGCCGTAGGCGGCGGCACCGACTGGTTTGAAACTATTGGAGTGTCGATCACAGAAGTATCTCTTCTCGATCTTACTTGTTTGCCTGTGGTGCTGTGGTTAGCATAACACTGCCAAATAGAGAGTTCCTTCCGATGCCCTTCCATATTCACTGTTTTTTTTTTTCATTTTTTAAAATGATATTTGCAAATTTAACTCATTTCTGTTCATTTTCACACTAAAAAATATAAAAAACGAAAAAAAATTTTACAGTTTCAATGAAGTGTTTTGTTCCTTTCGATATGGAGAGAAGTGCTGCGCACATGGACTTATGAAAATCCTCCATTTTACTTTGTTTGATGAAGGCAGCGATCAGTGGTCGTGGCTTCTTCATCATCAACCATTTTTCAAATTCTTCCATTGTCAGAAATTTCAATATGGTTCATCTGGAAAACCCTATTATAATAGAAAGGAAGAATTGACAACTCGCTATAAAATTTCCTGGGTTTGAGGACATTTCCAAAGTTTCAAAAAAAAATGAAGGAGGAGATTTAGAGAATTTGAAGATGAGAACGAACCACGTGGAAATTCGAAACAAACAACGTGGGGTCTTTAAACTTGGAATGATGCGTTTTATTGTATCAAAAAATTTTTTTCGGAGTTTTTTACCGATAGAAAAAATCATGCCTCAAGAAGTTCTATTTTTACTACTTTGAACACTCGTTTCGGCTTTTTTTTTGTGCTTTTTATGCACGTTGATTACGGAATTACACAATGTTTCCCAGTTAATACCAAAAAATAGAAATTATACAAGAAAAATTTGGTTGAACCCCGAAAAATGCAAGAAAAGCGGCTGCAAAATGTCCCGGAGCCTCATTTTGAACTATCTACCGACTAATTTGGTTGTTTACCAGCTTTAAAATTTGCATTTTACCGTTTCGGCTTGGTTTTCCTAACACCGGCCGAAAAAATTAAGACCGGCCGAAATATCACCGGCCGAAAATAACACCGGCCGGTGAAATTTTTAATACCCCCGAAAATTATCACCGGCCGAAATAAGACCGGCCGAAATTAAAGCCGGCCGAAGAAAGAAGACCTTTATCACCGGCCGAGCTCGAAAATATGATCGGCCCAACTCAGTGAAAAGATCGGCCAAGAATTGTGGACTTTTTTTGAATGTTTTGAATTTTTGCTCCAAATGGGCCGTTCGTTTTTTAAGCCTGTTCTAATAGTGGTGTTTTACGCTTCGATGGATGAATTACTTGGCCCACTATCAAAACAGGCTTAGGAAATACAAAGAAAAAGCTTTCATAGCAGAAAATCAAGTTATTAATTCTGGAAATTTGGGTTTCCCGGATACTTATTTTCAATTCTTGGTTGGTCCTTTTATAGATTTGGGCCGGCCTTATTTTGGTGTGCGGCCGGTGATCAGGTCTTTGTCTCTTCGGCCGGTGTTATTTTCGGCCGGTGATATTTCGGCCGGTGATAATTTTTCTGGGTTTCGAAAATTTCTTCGGCCGGTCTTATTTTCGGCCGGTCTTATTTCGGCCGGTCTTAATTTTCTTGGCCGGTCTTAGGAAAACCAAGCCACCGTTTCCAGTCTATTTTGCTCGTTTCGAGTGATTGAGAGAATCTAATTCTAAAGTATTGAATTAAACAAATAACAAAGCTTTAAAAAATTAGAGTTTTTTAAACTGATGAATTTCATTTTTGTTTGCATGAATTCGAGTTTTTCGCATTTTCCATGCCAAGTTTTGAAGCTGAGAGACAACCAAATTAGTCAGTAGCGGCTCAAAATGAAGATATTTGTTTTATTTTCCACATTTATGTTGCAGATTTTCGAAAAATAAAATTGTAGGCTGAAATATTCGTCAGAAAGTCGGTTTTCAGTACTAAAAAGAGAGCATGAGAGACGCAGAGACATCTGTATCGAGAAACGCGCCAAGGCTTACAGTCAAACACATCTTTCTTACCTCGTCTGAAGATTCGCATTTTCGCAGGCGTGTCAAACACCGTGATGGGAACTTCAGCTTCTGAAATTTTCTTTTTTGGTTTTTTCGAACATTGGCTAACTCACTTTGTGCTCTTGACAAAAGACAGGCGACCAAGGATTGGTGGAATTCATTCTTCAGGAATCGAATAAGCTCCGGTTTTTTCTCCAAAAACCACTTGTCCAATGTGTCTTTGGATATCGGTTTTTCCATATTTCCCAATCTTACAAAAAAACGACAATTGTTTTGATGCAATTTTGGCCGGTTGTGTTTCGTTTTGTTGTGCTCTCTTAGTCCATTCAACAACGAATTCAAACTATTCCTTGTGGGGAGTTCTTCCTTACAGGCATCGAGCGGACACTTGTAGGATTCAACGCTGACGATTTTAATGTGGTTCATCTGGAAATTTTTTTTCGTGCTTTTTATGCACTCTGGTAACAGAATTACACAATGCTTCCCAGTTTATACCAAAAATAGAAATTATAAAAGAAAAATGTGATTAAAATACGATAAATGCGAGAAACTCGGCTGCGAAATGTCCCGGCGCCTCATATTGAGCTATCTACCGACTAATTTGGTTGTTTCCCAGCTTTACAATTTGCAATTTACCGTTTCCAGTCTATTTTGCTCTTTTCGAGTGATTGAGAGTGAAAAATCTAGTTCTAAAGTTTTGAATGAAACGAATAACAAAGCTTTGAAACATTTAAATTTTGTAAGACTGATGAAGTTCATTTTTATTAGCCTGAAATCGAATTTTTCACATTTTCCACCAAATAGCAAGTTTTGAAGTTGAGAAACAACCAAATCAGTCCGTAGCAGCTCAAAATGAAGATATTTGTTTTATTTTCCACGTTTATGTTGCAGGTTTTCGAAAAAAAATTGTAGGCTGAAATATTCGTCAGAAAGTCGGTTTTCAGTAGTAAAAAGAGAGCATGAGAGACGCAGAGACATCTGTATCGAGAAACGCGCCAGGGGTTTTCGCTTACTGTCAAACACATCTTTCTTACCTCTTCTGAAGATTCTGTTCTTCGCAGGCGTGTCAAATACTCGAATTTGATTCTCAGCTTCTGAAATTTTCTTTTTTGGTTTTTTCGAACATTGTATAACACACGTTTTGGTGTGGCGAGAAGTGCAGCACACAGGGCCTTATGAAATTCCTCCGTTCTGCACTGTTTGATGTAGGCAGCAATCGGTGGTCGTGGCTTCTCCATCATCAGCCAATTTTTGAGTTCTTCCTTGGAAATAGTGTTTTCCCTTGCTTCGAACCTTACGAAAAACGTGCAGTTGGATTCAAGAAGTTTGGGTCGATTGTGGCACGCTTTCAAGTGGTCACGCACTCCGTTGATCACAGACGTTATAATTCCCCTCATCGAAGAAGTCTTATTGCATTCTTTGGTCGGGCATCTGTACACATCGTCACAAATTTCAATGTGGTTCAACTGGAAAATTCTAATATAATAGAAATTAAAAGAGAAATGAACTCGTTATATTTTTTCTTTTGCGAACTACTCACCTCTTCACCTTCCTTTTCAGTCCAGGCCACAGTTGAAGACGCCCTGATCAATTCTTGTGAAAGATTCTGGAAAAATTTACGATTTCCTGTCTGTTTGAGTTAACTGGAAGCAAATCAGCACTCTCTCGGCGAAGAAAATTTGAAAAATAAGCGCATTCATTCGGTTTTCCATTTCTAGTGATACGAACCGCTACATTTCACTCTTAACACACTCCAATATGCTCCGAAAAATCACCGACCGACATCTTTCTCTCTTTCTCTGCATCTCTCAAACTAAAACATGTGTTTTCACTCACCTTAAATACCGCAATCACATCCGCCGATTTCCTCGAAACCCGCGCGAGAATTGAAGAGTTCTGGAAACGAAATAATGAATTTATCAAATTTCCGGAAGTGTTGAAGTGGGAAATTGAGAGAAAATCAATAAGGGAACACACAGGACACGTGTAAAATCAAACGAAAACGTCGAAAAATCACAGAAAAAAACACGAAAGTTCTGGAAAAACCCTAGCCGGGTGAAGGTTGATAATTTCGCGAGGCGTCAAAACAAAACAAAATCGTATTCAGAACAAAAATGTGGTAAACTCAAAACTGAAAAGTAGATTTTCTTTCTAGCGAATTCTAAATAAATAGATCAGGCATTAGTCCGTCAAAAATGCTATTTTTTGTCAAAAAGTTTGATTTTTCGCTTGCAAAACGCAAGCGAAAAGGAGAAAAGCAAAAAGAAGATTGATTGCGGAAGAAAAAGGAGAAAGCAACGGAGGATATTATCTAAACAATTATTGTGATTTGAATGCAACCAATTTCGTTTAGAACGAGTAAAAGAACAGAAAAAGGACGAAGACAAATTTGCGGAGAAGGAAATGAAAAATTAATGAAAATGTCCGTCATCAGTTGTAGATTTACCCCATGGATTCGGGTTTTCTTCGAATGTGAGTCATTTTTTCAAGCAAAATTGAGAAAACAAAAACTGTGCGGTAGTGAAAAATCATTGCGACGCACAACTTTCAGTACGCATTGTGACGTGACGTGTTTGCAGACCGCCATGCATTTAACCGTACGACACCTTTATAAATAGTCTCTTTCTGCAAAATTAGTTCACAATGAGTTGATTAGAGACCGAAGAACAGTAATACTAAATATCATTTATTTCATAAATTCATAATTTACAATTAGTTTTAAACGAGTTTTATTATTGCTCTTTGACATTCAAAGCCTTGATCTCCTCTCGAGCCTGTTTCACCCCATATATCAAAACACCTTCGCTGACCTTTTCATCGAACTCTTCACAAACTCACATAATTTCTTCGCGGAGCATCCGACAAATTCTGTGAGAGAGGAACTTGTTGAATATCTTCACATCTATTAGATCTTCTTTTGCTCTTCTGAGGAGCTGGAGAGTGCTGAAAATCAAAAATTAGTTGTTTTCAAATACGTTCCAAGGAGAAAATCTTACAATGTTTTTGCATCTTCCGTTTCCAGGTCCAGTGTATGATTCAAAATGTTTATTAGCCAACGGGTTGAGCATTGGATCGTGTCTGGCTCGTTTGTATCGAAATGCTGGATGATGATCTTCTTTTCTTTCATCTTCTCCACCACAATCATCAAAAGATCCGAGAACTGTTCGGTGTGTATTCCGATGTATCTCGTCGACCAGAAGGCGCCTTTTTCAATCAATTTATCGGATGGATGTTGCCTCATTTCGTACCACAACTTCTCCATTACCATTTTTCCCGTGACTGTGGCGATTCGGAACCTTCTTTGAAATTTGACAAATTCGAACAAATCCTGTTGTTCATCTGCATTGATCCACGCTTCCAGTTCTTCGTTTGTGATGCAGAACTCTTCCCTTCCTTGCCGAATAAAAAACGTCAAATTCCAGTCGATCACATCGCGTCGATGATTGCTGATATGGTCAACGATCTCCTCAAACTTTTTTCCCATCTCGAACGTTGTTGGGCAATCGTTTTCCGAGCAGAAGTATTCATCGGTTGTCACCCGGATCCTTATGGAATCATGTTCAATCTTCTCGCTTCCATGCACCAGCCACTCTCCTCCCATCCAATCTTTGTACTCCTTCGCAATCCATTTGAATCTTTCGATTAGAGTGGTCATCAGCGGTTGCTGATCCGGCGAGGTAGTGACACCTGAAAATTTTCAGAAAATTCAGAATCCAATTAGTTCGAGTATACGGAAACTCACCTTCTTGAAGTAAAAGTTCCAATTTTCCTTCGAGAAACTCTTTGAATTCAACTTTGTCTATCAAACCCCGATTTCTTCCTTCTTCAATCAAATCGATAACACTAAAATTAAGGAATACTAAGTTTTGAAGAGCATTCAACGGCGGTACGCTATATCAGAACTGTACTCCATCATAAAAGTGGGCGGAGCTAAAAAAAAAAAGTTGTCAACTGCAAACTTGCTTCGAATTTAATTCTGAGAAAGTTTGCAGTTGACTACTTTTTTCTAGCTCCTCTCACTTTTAAGATGTGGGACAGTTCTGATTCAGCGTGCCACCCTTATAACAAACTCACTGCATTTTGCACTTCACGTTGTCTATGTCCAACTGGCTTGAAATGATCCATGACATCCACCGACTAGAGGAGATACTCCCTTGCAGTGGGAATCTACAAAAGGAGTATCCGCCATCTTTCATCCGTTTCATCACATCCATTATCACCATTGAATACTCCTTGTTTGTCAGCCCCGTCCATTTTTCTAGAGTTTGAGCAGCTTGCTCCAAATTGAACGAGAATGGAGATTTCTGAGACAAAAATGCATTGAAAGTTTGAAATTTTAAGGATTAAAGTGAAACTTACAGCCATTTCAATCGAGAGTTTTATCATTTCTTCCAAGTCCTTCAACGACAAATCCCTCACTTTTCTGTGGTTTTGGATGAATTCAAACAGTGTTGGTCGCGGTTCCTTCATCTCAAACCAACGATCAAGTTCTTCATTGGATATGGTCGTTTCAGTTGTTCCGCTTCTTACAAAGAAGGCACAATTCCCTTGGAGGAACTTTTTTCGCTGGTGAACTGAAGCAATATGATCGGCAACTCCTTTTATGATTGATTTCCGATTCAATCTCATTGGAAACATTTGCGCACACCCATAACCTCGATCGGGACAAAAGTAGGCCTCATCCGTGATATGTACACGATTGTACTGAAAACCTCTATTACAATGGAAAAGAAGAATTGATAACTCACTCGGTATCTGGCCACATTTTTTTCGTGATGGCGAAGCATTGATGAAAATGACGCGGGAAAATGTGAAGAATAGTTTTGCTGAAGCGAGAAAAGCAAACCAAACCACGTGGGGTTGAAATGAACCACGTGGAGCAAACCGGATCAATAATACGGGAAAATATTGTTTTTTTTTGATTTTTTGAAAAAAAAAACAAAACGTAAAATTCTTTTCACTGCAAATAAATACGAAAATGGATTTTCGAGTAGAAATTCATTAAAGTTCACTGTTTGGAATATTTTACTGAACCTTTTCAGGCATGTTTTAACGTACTTCAGGGCTCTTTTTACATAAATTTGAGCTTTTTTAGAGTTTTAAAAATCCTTCAAACCATACTTGTCCAAATTGGGCCCGGCCCGGTAAGGCCCGGGCTTTGGAAAATTTTCAAGGCCCGGCCCGGCCCGGCGGGCCCGGATTTGAAAAAAATTCGAATTTTTCAGCAAAAATTTTAGAAAAAATTTCAAATATTTGAGAAAAAATGGGAGTTTTCATGTTGAAAATGATTATTTTTCCTCAAAAGCAAGTTATTAACTGAGAATAGCTCTTTTCCGTTTAAAAGTTATCAATTTTCAGTTGAAAAAATTTTCCTTTCCCTGACCCCGGGCCCACCGGGCCGGATTTGGACAAGTATGCTTCAAACTCTCACTTTTTGAAAAAGGAAGACTACAGTACCTCTGGTCATACTGTATCTTAATTTGGTACTCTTTCATTTTATTTCGTTGATGAACACACCACATTTAAAATTCATCTTCACAAACATTCTTTCCATCGCTTATCTTTCTCTGCGTCTCTAACTTCTTGTACTCTCTCACCAAAACTAGTTGTACGGATGAACTCCAATTTCAGTTACAACTTACGTTAGCCACCGGTGAAAACAGTCGTCAAGAAAAAAGGGTTTTGATGAATCTTCACTTGTTTTATGCTCCATTTCACTTCAAAACAACCGATTTGTCTAGTTTGTGGTTTGTATTTTACACACAAGTCTCAAAATAAAAATCTTTAAAATTCAAGCTTCAGACATCAAAAAAACCCCCATAATTATCACAGAAGAAATGACAGCTATCTCGAAAGTCTGGTCGGGCCGGCCCTCAGATTTGGAAGTATGGAAAAAACGATGACAAGATGCGCGTCACGTATAATGCGAGGTACGCAGAACTGTCATTGCTTGCCGTATCCGGCGGGAAAAATATATTTGCAAAGTTTCCGTTGCTTTACGTGATTTTAAACATTTTTATTACTTCGAATCAATAATTCTTTTTCCTTCTGATAGAAAAAAAAATAACAATAGATCGAATTTAGAAAAAAATACAAGCGAATTAACTACGTGACCGAGTAGAGCTGGTACCGCCTGTGTTTCGGGACTGCAAAAAAACATATTTTTAAATATTTTTGCACAATTCCGCGACTCACATTATTATTATTATCAGAGATATTTGAATTTCTCTTGATTCTTAAAACTCTTCTAACCACATCCTGATATTGTGAAGATAGAAAATAGCAGAGAAAAAACTGGGAGAGGGAGTTGATTATAGCAAGGAAATAGATCATATCACCGAACATGACGTGGAATGTGAGGATTCTGAAAAAATGGTCAATTGCTAAGAACCACAAATACTGCACTCACTCTGATAACGGAGTTGAAGGCACGAACTCGTTCCCATATTCTACTAATGATCCGAAAAATTCACTGACAAAATAGAAAAATGACATGAGGGTGATGAGTACGGTAGTGGAGTTGTTGGATCTGAAAATTCCTGGTTTCCAGGCTCCAAATCTGAAAAAAATACTCACTTTTCCTGTTCGGTACTCCTCATTCCTTTCCTTCTTTTTGCTGCTTTTCTGATTGTTATCACTAGTATAATCGATAAGACAATATGAAAAACTGGTCGGATGATCGCAACGAATCGGAGTGCTCTTGCATTTGCATTGAAAATCAAGTTGGTTGGTGTGATGCTTTTCTGAAAGTACCAAATAGAAACTAAAAAAATTGAACATCAAATCTTACCGTAAACTGATCCTCGCGAACCTTGTAGTCCTTCCAATTCTCAAAACGAACTGGCACAAGGCATAAGTCATTTTTAACGATCTGTTTGGGGCCATACTGCTGAATTCCTTCCCAAAGATTACCGAAAATCGCGAATAAAACTACAAACAAAACACATTTCTTGGCACTTTTCGTGGTTTGGAAGAGCGTTTCGGCAAGTGGGCTCAATGGAAATAAGACTACAAAAGTTCGGAAAAACGCCAGAACAATTGTGAGCCAGGAGCAAATACTGGAAGTGACCATGGTGAAATACGCGCGGAGCATTTCTAAAAATGTGCCAAGAACTGTATCGTAGCCGAAACAAAAATCGATATTTTGATAAGTTTGAAGCTTTTTGAAATTGAAGAGGATAAGGGTAAGAAGGCGAATGAGGTCAGAACAGCAGATGGAGAGGATCAAGAGGAAGATGGCGTTGGATCTGAAAAAAAACTGAAAAATTTTAGGAAATTGAAAAATTCACCTCAATTCCTTCCTGACAAGTATCGTGAAATGGAAAAAGTTGAAGATAAACGCTAATAGTGACAGGCAGAAATTGGCAAGCTGAACCCAATGTGTTACAATTGTGGTGGCAATTAGAAGTGATAGAACTTGTTCATCGATTTCGTTCACCATTTTTTCTAAAAGTACAGTATCACAAGCCTGATAATATAGGTAGGAAAATGACTGGCTAATCAAAAATCTACCGTCAGAACTTACAACGTAATGTTTTTCTCACATGGGTTGGGAATTTTCTGTAAATTGATGATCTGAAAGTAGATGCTTCTGTAAGTGGATTCTGAAACTTCAAACCCTCACTGGAGTCCCTTTTTGTTCAATTCACTGCCGACAAATCTACTTCAGACCAAAATTTCCAGACTCTCAGGCGCCAGTGAAAGCTAGAATTTTCAGAATCTGCTCACAGAAGTATCTACTTTCAGACCACCAAATCATAAAAATTCTTAACCCACGCGAAAAAAAACATTCCATTGTTAGATGTGCAGGTAGAGAGGAATAATAATTTCATTAAAAACCTAATAAGAAGGCAAACCAAATGCACTCAACTCGTACCGATTGGTATTTCTTTGATTAAAATTCTAAAGTAGTATTGAGAGAAAATTGGAAAAAATAATGAAGGGGTTGCTCATAGTGCATTATGGCTCATGTGAGTACAAGAGTACATTTGGAGCTCATAACTCTTTGAATTAGATGTTTTAGAGTAGAAATTTGGAAAATAATCAAGTAGTTTCTACTAGGTTTTCTTAAAACTGTTTTTCAAAATCCAACGCTCCCGACTCCAGCCCAAAATAAGAAATGAAAACTTCATCTTTGATTTTTTATATCTGGTTAACACTAAAACCTTTGTCTATACTCCATGATTACTCCCCCTATATTTTTCATTATTGAAAAACAAATCACTTTCCTAAAAGCATTTTTGATCAAAAATCTATTCTTGAAGGTGTGATTTGAGTACTTTTGGCACCACTAGATTGGTTTTTTTACTTCTAGACTTTTGATTCATGTGATAAGTCAGGTTTTCAGATTAGGGAAGGTTGCAGCTTGTAGTCCTGAAGAGCTGCTTGTTCTGAGCAAGTGCTGGGCAACCATAGAGGCAAACACTCAACTGCTATAGTGTGATCTTTTGCTATTTGCCAATTTTTCGAAATTTGGATCAAAGTGATCAACGTCTCATGTGCTCTGTCACCATAGCCAGAAAAAAGACAATAGCACTTGATAAATAGCATAAGAGACAATAGCGTTTCCCACATAGCACTTGATCACCCGCGTAGCACTTGAGTATCTAATTCTTGGTAGTCGCTAATTTTTAGAGTTTTGCCCAGCTGCTTTTTTCAGTAAGAACCATGCATCTGCATCCTTCTCTTCCCTCTAAAATTGATCAATTCTCCACGAATTCTTAGTTTCAGATGGCCACGAAAAATGTCACCGACGACACCTACACGGTTATGGAGGAATACGTACAGTACATCCTATTAACATCCTACCTATTCCCACCGATAGTCTTCATTCTTAACATTTATCACCTGTCAGTCCTATGCAAACTACGCTCCATCGCACTCTTCAAATATTTCTTGGTGATTTGTGTGATGGATATTATTTATTCGATTCTTCACTTTGAAGATTTCGTGCTCCCATTGATCAGAGAACTGTATTTCGATAAAAGTCGATATTTCTGCTCTGGATGGGACTCTTACTTTCAAACACAGCTCAAGCTGAATTTAGTGGCTTTGAGAGCCTCAGCAGAGTCTGTTTCAAAAGTTTTGGTGTGCGGTTTGGCGGGAAATCAAATTTTGAAAGTCTTACACTCCACGGATATTTTGGGTTCATTGAATTTTTCAAAAGTTGTTTTTTGGACCGGAGTTTCATCAGTTGCTTTTAATTATGCTACATATTATCTCTCAGCGGAACTATTGAAGGTGAGTGAAGGGTGGATACTCAAGTGCTATTTTGGTTCTTGTTCTTCAGATCAAGTGCTATTAGGCACAAGAACCAGAATTTTGAAAACTTGACACGTAGCACTTGAGTACTTGCCTGAGTGGAGTGCAATAGACTACAAACTACAACATTTTCCAGTTCAAAAAATCCGAACCATGCATCGGGGTTCCCAAATTGTCAGCTGTGAACCTCAACGACCAATATTTTGTTGTATGGCTTGACAATGAATTACCGGCCTTACTGAAAGCATTATCTACTACGACTGCTCTATTTTATTCACTATTGAGCGTTTTCGTAATGTTTTACCTGCTCAAAAGTGCTTTGAAAGCCGAGGAGAGGTGGGTAATAGGCTACAGACTACAAACTACAAACTACAAACTACAGAAATGACCGCCGACTCTGCATCCTGCTCTTCCTATTCACCCTCATCAATTCGATTTATGGAATCGTTCAATTTTGCGTGGGATACACTTGTTCGTTTGCTGAATGCATTCAAGAAGGATACGACTATGAGTGAGTTAAACTATTGGGGTACCGTAATCTATCAAAACCTGCACATCTAACTTTTCAGACTGCAATTCATTTATATCAGTGGTTTCTATATAGTTTTTCTGTCATTATTCTCATGTTTCGCACACTTTTTTTTCACTTTTCTGCTGTTACCAGAGTATCGGAAAGCGGCATGTTGTTGTTGTTGTGGGAAATCACAGAATCGGGTAGGACGGTGTTTGCGTACCCGGCATCACATTTGACGACATTTCAGGTCAATCCAGTGGCTGTCAGGACACCCAGTATTTAATTTGATTTTTGTAGTCTTTGTAGTCAAATTATTTATTCAAATGGTTCCTACAGTACTAGGAGTTCTGCTCCCTCTTATCATTTTCTTTAGTATTTCTCTATATTTTTTGCTTCCAATAAAACAAATAAAGTACTGTAGGAACATGTTCAAAATCATGGCTACAGTATACCATTGAGCACAAATTGCGGAGTACTGTAGGATTTGAGTACTGTAGATTTCCAAAGATTGTGTGGCTGCGAATAGGAAGGAGTAGACGATGCTCAAAGAGACCAATGGCACTGGCCTGGAAATATTTCTGTCTGTATTTTCAAACATCCAGATGTCCTACCTTTCTTCCTGCACAACTCGCTTGCATTTCACTATAATTACAACCAAAACTAGAAGAATCACAGCCGGGAAATAAGCAATAACAGGAAATAACTTCACATTTTGGATGAGTTTTGTGTTCAACTGATAGGACTGAAGGGTTTCTTCAGTGATAATTGTCGTATAGCGGGGTTGTTTCAAAGGTTTGAGAGTTGCATTGCAGCTGGAAAATGAATTTGGACATCGGGGCACGAAGACAGACGAACAGACAGATTCGGATGTCTGGATATGCCGAAACTAGGACAATTTCGAATTTGGACATCCGGACACCTGGATAGCTGGATGCCTGGTTTTCTAGACAACCATCATCCGGGACATCCGGACACACAGACAAACTCACTCAAAATCCACAGTAACCTCTTGTATCGAATGCTTCGGCCATAGACATAATCCTCCAAAACTACACATCACCATGACAACCACCATATTCCAGAATGCCACTTTTGGTTTTCGAAACACCTCCATAAATATCCCAAGGCCAGAATACAAATCCATGTACAATACGATCCACGTGGAGAAAATCAAAACTGAGTCTCGAATTGTTCCGAAAACCAGGGTTACAGTAATCTCCGAGTATGAGAAACTACGGTTACAGTAATCCTCCGGGGACCTTAGAAAATACAGGAGTGCTGGAGTCCATGTGGTGAGACAGTATAGGAAATTGGAGACGCAGAGAAAAATGTGCAGTTGGAAGAATGGGCGTAGTTGTTTGTGAAGGAGAGTTTTGAAATGTACTGCATTTATCAGAAGCACTAAAGGGAGAAGCACAAGGTTCAGGTACAGTATGACATGGGGTACTGTAGTTTTCCAGTCGAGACCCGGAGCCAGAGCAGACAGCCAGTTGATGTTGACGGTGGTGGACATTTTTGAGGGAATAGGAAAACGGAAAAAAAAATCACCAGACTTTCGAGATAGCTGCCATTTATTTTGTGATAATTATGGGGTTTTTTCGATGTCTGAAGCTTGAATTTTAAAAGTTTTTATTTTGAGAATTGTGTGTAAAATACATACCACAAACTAGACAAATCGGTTGATTTGAAGTAAAATGGAGTATGAAACATGAAAAATTCATCAAAAAAAAATTTTTCTTGACGACTGGTTTTACCGGTGGCTAACTAAAGTTGTAACTGAAATTGGAGTTCATCCGTAAAACTAGATTTCGAATGAAACAGAAAAAAAAACGGAAAAGAACTGTACTCGAAACGAAGCTACGGTTACAGTAATCCTCCGGGGACCTTGGGAAGTACAGGAGAGCTGGAGACCAAGTGGTGAGAGAGTACAAGAAGTTAGAGACGCAGAGAAAGATATGTAAGAAGAGCCCTGAAGTACGTTAAAACATGTCTGAAAAGGTTCAGTAAAATATTCCAAAAAGTGAACTTCAATGAATTTCTACTCAAAAAATCCACTTTTTTTATTTGCAGTGAAAAGAATTTTACGTTTTGTTTTTTTTTTCAAAAACCAAAAAAAAAAAAATATTTTCCAGTATTATTGATCCGGTTTGATGACCCCACGTGATTCGTTCTGCATTTATCTCTTCAACAAAACCATTTCTCACATTTTCCCGCGTCATCTTCATCCATGAGTCGCCGCCATCACAAAATAAACATAGCCAGATATCGTGTGAGTTATCAATTCTTCATTTCTATTATAATAAAGGCTTTCAGTACAACAGAATACACATTACCGATAGTTCTTACTACTGTCCAGATCAAAGGGATGGATGTATGAAGAAGTTTGAGCTGCGAAGCAATGTGCAGTCTGTGGTCCGAGGAGTCGCGGACCATCTATCCAAAATACACAACCGAAAGAAGATGCTCAAAGACAACTACTCATTTTTTGTAAAAAATGAAAAAACGGAAACAACCGTCACCGAAGACGAATTAAAACAATGGTTTATGGAGGATCCGCGACCACCACTGTTTGACTACATTCAAACAAAAAGAGCCAAGAGACGAGTTTCGTTGAAGGATTTGAAATCCATGAAATGTCTCTCATTTGAAATGACAGTAAGTTTCAATTGAATCCATAAAATTTCAAACTGTCGCGCTAAGGTTTCAATTTGGTTTAATTCGACCGAAATAAGCCGAGCAGGCTAAATCAGGCCCAACCGCACTGAAAAAACAGTAGCTCAATAAACTTTTCTTCCAGAAACAGCCCTGCAACTACCCGATGCAGAAGGCTGCATATCAACTAGAAAGATTCACAGGATGCATCAATCCGGAATTACGGATGCCATTCTAGCCGTCATTCACCAAATGGGAAAACAGAGAATCACCATCCCTCAATTCATCCATGATGATCCGACCCCCCATCTATGCTCCGGTCGCTGGCTCATCAAGCTCTTCATGGACCAAAAAGACCTTGGCACGAAACATTCCATAATATTGTGAGTTTTATTAATTCTCGTCTTCCCAAAATTTCTATGTTTCAGTGGACTCCGTCTTCTGAAGCGTGGGATCCAGCTGCGATACATGAAGAAACGAATATTCGATAATTTCTTGTACAAGACGCTGAAAGAAATGTGGCAAGAAGGTGAGTTTTTGGGAAATGGAAAATGAAGAAAACAAGTTTTTTTTCAGAAGCCACCTCCGAAGAGCATCACATCCGACTCAGAGAAATTCGAATGGAAATACTCCATGTTGTCAATGCTTATGATGATTTATTCGAAGATTCACGATGGGTGATAAAGGCGCGAAAAGAAATTTATTTCTCGAATATATTTGGACACTCGATCAACTGATCATTAGGACACGTCGTTATTTGAATGTAACTGTGAAAAATTAACTTTGAGCGGCAATTAAAATTAATAAAGTGAATGAAAATGTCTTGGTCCTTTTTTTAACCTTCGTCACACCGAAAATCAATATTTCATGACCGAGCTGAAAAGGAAAATTCATCTTTTCAGCCAGTTCTAATCATTCTAAACTTATCACGTTGCAAATATATTTTTCCCGCCGGATACGGTAAGCATTGGTAGTTCTGCGTACTTTGCATTATATGTGACGCGCATCTTGTCTTGTCATCATTTTTTTCAGAGCTTCTCGCCATTTTCGCTATTTCTATCTGTTTTTTTGTGATTATTTCGGTTGCAAATGTTTTTGACGTTATGTTTCAGTGTAACACTATGAAAATTTTGCAAAAAATCTTTTCGAAAACCGGAATTTTAAGCGAAATTTCATGAAGTTCGGAATTTGCCTTTTTTGAGAATTTTTCTTTTGTTCCTTCGCGATTTCGATTAATTTCGTATATTTTTTCTTAGTATTTTGCCTTTTTCACAATGATTTTTTTCTAGAAGCTCCGCTCCTCTCGAATAAAAATGAACGGCACAGTGGAAGCCGAAAATAACATGTATATGCTCTACGAAGCGGCCAACCAGACGCCAGTCTACGAAGTTTATCAAAAATTGTGCAAATTTCGAGGAAATCGTAATATTGACTATGTGGATTTTGAGCAAAAATATTATCGTTTTTATCATGGAAATTCGGAACCAGAGCCAGCAGAAAGGTAGGTGATAAAAAATGAGAAACAAAAAAGAAATACAACTTTCAGAATCCCTTCGAAGACATTCTCCGACTTGCCAGAGGATATTCTCAACTATGTCATAGATGATTTGGAGTTGGTTGACAAATTATCCCTCCGAAAAGTGTCAAAAAAGCTTCGAAAAACCGTTGACAATCACAAATGTAAAAACAGCTCCGTTCTTGTTCATTTTGAAGCGAATGTCTCCCAAATTGAACTAGCAATGAACTATATTACTTATTCTGATGGAAATGGAAAATCAACCTATGACATAATGACGAGATCATTGGATTCTGATGGAGATATGAAAATGAAGTACAAGGAAAAGCCACGAATCATCGAGGGTGAACATTGGGAATTGCTGATCCGAGACTTGTCAACATTCCTCGGCAATCCTAACTGGAAATTCTATGGAGTGTTATGGGATTTCGATGAAGGCGTCGACGAAGATAGGCTTACTCCTCCAGATCGAGAATATGTTGAAAACAACTCCTCTCCGGGTCTACACCTTGACGATTCAATCCACTGAGCACACTACCGTGATGGCAATTCTACCGAATGTGATTCCCGGATCACTTGAATTTCTGGGCTTGAATTCAAAGAATAATGGTGCAAAATTGGAAGAAGTCGTAGAATTGGAACAGTGGAAGAGATTGAAGAGGTCGTTTGTGCAAACTGTCCCCGATTCGCTCGATATTGAGCACTTTTTCCATTTGGAGCAGTTCAAAATTGTACAAATCAGAATCACGGAAGACAGATTAGTCAAAATTAGAGACGTAAGAGAATTACAGTCATTATAATCTAGCTAGTTTTTGTTCAGATTCTCTTCAAATCCCCCAAATTCTCGAATTGCACGTTATTGTCTAAAATTGAGGATCAAGTGAATGTTGACGAAAACGGTGAAGAGATAACTCCTCTCCGAGCGCTCGTCATTCTCATCAATCGAATTATGGGAGAACATCCGGAGTACGACGCTGGCACACGTTGCTACAGCATTCCCGATTCTGATGAACACTTTTCTGTGTATTCGTGCCAACGTGGTGGTGACACTTTGGAGTTGGAAATTCAGCGACAGAAGAATGAGCAAGACGATTTCGGAGATGATTCTTTCAATGATTCTCTTAGAGAAATCCTAGGAATCCATTTCTGATTGTAATTTTGTAATGTATTATTATGATTGTAAATGTATTTTGAAAATAAATTGCTCATTCTGTATTTTCTTCTCCCAACTTTTTGTTGTGTACTTCGCGGTTTTTCTCTCCCTCCTACCTGTATAGTGATGAAAATTCGTGAAAAACTCACTTCACTTCGGAGCTTTGCTCACCTTTTCCTGAGTTGAAAGGAAATCTTACGTGGCAAATTATTTTTTTCTAGAAAATACGCGTATGTTGTTCATCATGCTCCTTAAATTTTTTCGTCGTCAGTTTCAGAACAATTTGAAAATCCGTTTGAAAACGATTAGAACGTGATTCTCATTTCGTACGACTGGCATAGTTTCAGCAGTTTTTCCGCAACTTTCTCCATTTTTGACTGTTTCTATCGAGTATTTCTGTTTTTATTCACTGAAAACTCAGTTAACAAAAGAGTTTTGGTGCTGACCGATATAACATTTCCCGGAAATCCTTTTGAAAAACAGAGTTTTGAGCGAAATTTCATAAAATCTATAGTCTCGAGTTTTTCTCGTTATTTGAAAAACCCGACGAGAGGCAGTACACGAAAAGCAGAGACGCAAAGAAATTGTCTCTGCGTCGCTGCCTTTTGCGCACTGCCTCCTTGTTTTCGTTTGCCCATCGTTGAGCGATTGTTCGCTACTTTCTATGATTTTCACATTGGATACGCATTTTCATACAAAAACCGTTGTTTCATTCGAATAAAAATGAGAAAAAGTGGTTCGCGTTCTTCAAAATAATTTTTTTTCTAGAAGCTCCGTTCTTCTCGAAAGCAGAATGACTGGCACGGAGGAAACCGGAAATAACATTTGTATGCTCTACGAAGCTGCCAACAAGACGCCAGTCTACGAAGCTTATCAGAAACTGTGCAAATTTCGAGGGAATTTTGATATTGACTATGTCGATTTTGAGCAAAAATATTATCGTTTTTATCATGGGAATTCAGAGTTAAAGTCAGCTGACAGGTGGGTGATACGAAAAAAAACGGATGAGAAGTATGACTTTCAGAATCTCTTCGAAAACATTTTCCGACTTGCCAATCGATATTCTCAAAATTGTAATAAATGATTTGGAATTGACTGATGAATTAATCCTTCGAAAAGTGTCCAAATCACTCCGATCCATCATTGATGGCCCCAAATTCGTGAGCAGCATCATTTTTATTCATCTTGAAGCAAATTCCTCCCAAATTGGACTAGAAAGGAACTATGTGAACTATTCTGATAAGCATGACGAAAAAACTTATGAAGTGAAGACGAGGCCATTGGATTCTGATGGAAACATGAAAATAAATATCACGAAAAAGCCGCGAGTCATCGGAGAAGAACATTGGGAATCGATGATCCGAGATTTGTCGACATTTCTCTGCAATCCTAACTGGAAGTTTTCCAGTATACACTGGATTTTCGACGAAAATAAGCTTGACTATCCAGATATTCGCCAAAAACAACTCCAATTGATCGAAAATATGTTGAAAACAACTTCTCTCCAGGTGAAGAATATGTCGATTTGTTCCAAAGAGCCAACTACAGTGATGGCTATTCTTCCTTATGTGATTCCCGTATCACTGGAATACCTCAGTTTGCATAATAATGGCCCGAAGTTAGAGGAAATCATGGAATTGGAACAGTGGAAAAAATTGAAATCAGCCTATGTAGATACTGTTCCCGATTCGTTTTCAATTGAACACTTTTTCCATTTGGAAGCGTTCTCAATTGATCAAATCAGATTCTCCGAAGACAGATTAGTCAAAATAAGAGACGTAAGAGAACTATAGTCACTTTAATCAAGCTATTTTTTGTTCAGATTCTCTTCAAGTCCACGAAATTCTCGAGATGCACATTGAGATCCGAAATTGAAGATCAAGTGAACGTTGACGGAAACGGAGAGGCGATATCTTCGCTCAGAGAGCTCATTATCGCCGTAAATCGGATTATGGGAGAACATCCGGAGTACAACGCTGACACTCGTTGCTACAGTATTCCCGATTCTGATGAACACTTTTTCGTGTATCCGTGCGAAAATCATCTTTCGTTCGAATTGAAGATTAAGCGAGTGAAAAATGGCCAAGAGGATATCGAAAATTCTTTCGAAGAATTCTGAGAAAGCCGTCTCATATTGTAGTTTTGTAATGTATTTTAATTGTAAATGTAATTTGAAAATAAATTGATGATTCTGTATTTTCTTCTTCTCGAAAAAAAAAACATTAATGTACGAAAGTTGAAAAAATCTCAAATAGAGCGCTT
This sequence comes from Caenorhabditis brenneri, assembly GCA_000143925.2. Lineage (NCBI taxonomy): Eukaryota > Metazoa > Nematoda > Chromadorea > Rhabditida > Rhabditidae > Caenorhabditis > Caenorhabditis brenneri. The sequence goes on from GL380003.1 coordinate 166,578, forward strand.
CTTCAAAAAATTACCCTAAAGTTCAGAAATATACCCTAAAAAATGGAAGAGTGTGTCGTGCGTCGTTTTCTTAGGTTTTTCCTTTCAAAAATTAGGGAGGTTCTCAACTGTCCTCCCTCGAGACAATGACTTCAAAACTCCTCGAAAAAAATCGGGTAGATTTACGGTAAACAGCATGCGCGCGGAATTTCGGAGCATCGTTCAGAGCAATTTTGCACTGTTGGAATGGGGACTTCGCAATTGAAAACACAGGGAATTGGTGATCCTACAGATTGGTATACTCAGAGAGTGGTGGCAAATATACAGAAAATTGATCAATTTTGGAGAAAAGACTGATCTAATAATATAGACCTCGCGTTGTTCTGATTATGGGGTGAACTGAAGAGTGGAGGCGATCGAATGGACTGAAAAACACTTATTGCTACCTATAAGCTGATTCCTGTTCACTAACCAATCATGATATTCAGCCATTTTCCGATTCGACGACGGTCCTGGTTCATCTAAATCCACATCATCCGAAGGCGCATTACATCCGGATGGACCTGCTGCTTCATCTTCAACATCCGTTTCATCCGCCGCAATCTCTCCTACTCGTGCTCCTCTCCGAACAAAATCTTCGTAATCGTCGAGGGCCGCTTCGAGGTGGACCCGAAGATCATGGAGCGTCAAACGATGGTGCTGTGAAAGGGGGTTCTAAGAACAGAAAAAATCGAGCCCATTGTCGATTATGTCGTCCAGTAATTCCGAGATGAGGAGCCGTCAGTGGTCCTACAAAA
>GL380004.1:12320-31878 GCA_000143925.2 Caenorhabditis brenneri
CTTTCTAGGAAAAATGTGCCCGCCCGAGAAATCAGAATTTTCGGCAACACATTTTCTCCCATGAAAACTAAAAGGTATCCCCTTATCAAATTCCGCCTCTGTAGGCCGGTTCGGCAAGACTGAACAGAAACAGGTTCTCAAAGAAATTGCCAATTAAATTTTCGCAAAATTGATACAAAAATTTTTTTTCGGAAAAAATTTTGGAATTTCAAAAAATGTTAATTCGATTAAATGGAGATACGGTTATTCCGCACTTTCCCTAATCAGAGCTGTCCCACATCTCGAAAAGTGGGCGGAGCTAGAAAAAAGCTGTCAACTGCAAGCTTGCTCCAAATTTAATTCTGAGAAAGTTTGCAGTTAACAACTTTTTTCTAGCTCCGCCCACTTTTGAGATGTGGGACAGTTATGATTCAGCGTACCGCCGAAAAATCTAATTTCCTCGAAAATGTTTGAAATATTTCTCGAAATTTCAAATTTTTCAATGAAAAAAATGAATGTAGAGCCGGTGGAAAATAATAGAAAACAACTTTTTCAAAAATAATTTTTTGAAATTTTGTCCACGCAGACTACACGAGCTGAATTTTTCTAGGCGATAGTTTTTCGGTTTCATTGACGAAAATGTGTCTACTGGAATAAAAATTTTTTAGGCCGGAAATATTTTCTTAGATGGAATAGCCAGAGCGCCGGAGGCGCGAAACGAATCTAGAAAATTATAGAAAAATATGGAAAAATCTGGCAAAAAACCGGGGAAAACCCTATCCTAGCCGGGATAGTGAGATCTTGCAGAAGCGCCGGAGGCGCGAAACGAGTCTGAAAAAATCTGGAAAAATCTGGAAAAAACTACCTGCCCCGGCAAAAGCCTAGCTTACCTTAGCGGGTATAGTGAAAACCCTGCAGAAGCGCCGGAGGCGCGCCACGCTTGTGCCAAAAATTCTAGAAAAATCCTTCCGAATGCCAAGAAAAACCAAAACAAAATCAATAAAAACTAATTTCCAGACTCTCCGGCGGTTCCCCCTTCCTCGGCGACAATCGTGACGAGACCTTCTCGAACATCACCCGAGTACGGTACCATTTCTCCGACCGCTACTTCAAAAACACCTCCAAACACGCGAAAGACTTCATTTCCCGCCTATTCGTCCGTGATGTAGATCAAAGAGCGACAGTGGAGGAGTGTCTTCAACATCCCTGGATCCGCGGTCCCGAAGGCAATGCAATCGATATTCGGAAGGCGTCATGCATCACCATTTCTCATATCCAATCCTTCAAAACCCGGCAGAGATGGAAACGATGCGTGGAGTTGGTGATGGTGATGTTGAAGGCGTCGAAGAACTCCCGGAACATTGGAGACGGGCGGTTCGATGAGGAGGATCTGGTGGCGAGTTGTATGTTGATATGTGCAGAGGAAGGGAATCTAAGAGCACTTCACAAGTTGTCAGCTCTTCATAAGCTCAATCCGAATGCCATCCGACGATCCCCTACCTCCGAACCCCCGGGCACCACCCCTATGCACTGTGCGGCAAAGTACGGTCATGCGGAGGTCTTCAACTACTTGCATATGAAGGGAGGAAACATTTGTGCTCGCGACGAAAACGGTGACACGCCTTTACACGTGGCATGCAGGTTCGCTCAGCATACGGTAGCTGGGTACGTGGCAAATGAGAAAGTGGACGTGGATTCGATCAATATGAAAGGGGAAACTGCGCTCCATTGTGCTGTGGAATCGGCGGATACGCGGGTGGTCAGGTTGCTGCTCTCGTTGAGACCCAGATTGGATTTGCCTAATGCGGTGAGTTGAGACGCAGAGAAAACAGAGTGCCTGGCTGTCTGGGTCTCTCATTGACTTCGAACCGGTATATCTCAGTTATGGTGAGAGCTATCAAAAAGTGATTAACTGCAAAGTTGTGTAAAATTTAAAATTGAACAAGTTTGCAGTTGAAAACGTTTTGATAACTCTAAAGACAACTGAGGTATAACACTGGAGACGCAGAGAAGAAAGAAAAATGAGAGTGAGAGACGCAGAAAAGGCTAGACTGTCTAGCTGTCTGCGTCTCGTGGATCCTAACTTCAAACAGTGATATCTCAATTGCTGCTAGAGCTAGAAAAAAGTTGTCAACTACAAAGTTGTGTAAAATTGAAAACTGAACAAGTTTGTAGTTGACAACTTTTTGATAGCTTCAACGAGGACTGAGATATAACGCTCTGAAGTAAGACGGAGACACAGAAAAGGCTAGACAGTCTAGCTGTCTGCGTCTCGTGGATCCTAACTTCAAACAGTCATATCTCAATTGCTGTTAGAGCTATGAAAAAGTAGTCAACTACAAAATTGTGTCAAATTCAAACTTGAACAAGTTCGCAGTTGAAAATTTTTTGATAACTCTAACGAGAACTGAGATATATCGCTTTGAAGTGGGAAGGAGACGCAGAGAAGACAGAGTGTCTAGCTGTCTGGGTCTCTCAGTCTCTCATTTTTTTGAGATAAAAAAATCAATTTCAGTCCGGCGACACGGTCCTCCACCTAGCAGCCGATAGTATCAATCCGCGGATCGTCCCATTGCTGGTGTGCCTGTCTCCACCGTTACATCTCCGAAATATTGTGAGTCTCTTTTCGTTTTTTGGGGTGACTAATGGGCAGAACAGAAGAAGTGTCACTAGTGAAAGTGAAGTGTATCGGAATGGATAATGGGAGGGGATATATGTATAATTGGATGGGAAAAATGATTGGATACATATGTGAGATGGAGGAGAAAGAGAGAGAGAGAGAGAGAGAGAGAGAGAGAGAGAAAAGAGAAGTAACTCATATTGGTGTGGTCAATTCATCTGTGTTGTTATGGTCATTGGATTTTTTTGGGGAAAGTGTTTTGGGTCTCACCACGAAAATCAGTTTCCATCCGTTGCAAACTGTCATATAGCGTCCGGGGTGCTAACACGAAAGGTTTCGAAATGTCCCAAACAGAGTAGCGCCTGACATTTTTTTCGGTTTTTTTGGACATTTTTGCCAAAATTATTTTTCCCGGTGCAGTTTTTCGAATTTTTTTCTCGGAATCTGAATTTTTATCTGAAAACGAGGGATTTTAAGAAAAATTATGCTGAGAAATCCAATTTTTTCGCTGCTTTTCAAATTTTTTTTCTCGGTTTTTTTTTCAATTTTTCGGACCCAAAATTTCGAAAATTTTTTCGCCATTTTAAATCCGAAAAATCCTGCGGAAAACCAAAAAAAAATTTGAAAAAAATCGATTTGTTTTTTCAAACTACCGCCCAAAATGATGCCTCAAAAAATAAAACTGTGGTCGTGTAGTCTGCGTGGACAATTTTTTTTGAAAAAATTTGTATTTTTAGTGACTTTCCCGCTTTTCATTCGTTTTTCATAGACAAAAAATTGATGAAAATTTTTTTTCCTAAAAAAAACCTGAAAAATAAATAAATTTTCCGGTGAAAAAAAAATGTTTTTCCTCAAAATTTTCGGAAAAAAATTTTTTTCCGGTTTTTTTTGTTCCAAAAATTAAAGTGTTTTCCGGTTGGTTTTTTGTTCCAAAAAAATTCACGAAAAAAAATAGTTTTCTTGCACAACCCTCCCTTCACTGGAGGCTCCTCCCAAATATGGGCGGAGCTTCCAGAGTTTTTAGGCTCCTCCCCTTTTTCTGAACCCCTTGTACGCACCGACTCCCCCCTTCCCTCAGTAAGCTAAGTATTTTATTTCTGTTCTACCCCTCAAATGTGAGCGGAGCCTCCTGATTGTTTTTGGCTCCTCCCCTTTTTTTCCATTTATTGTCCTGAACCCCTTGTACCCATCCGGCTCTCCCTTTCCTCCAAAAAAAAACAATGTATTATTATTTCTTTTCCCCCGTCAAATATGGGCGGAGCCTCCCGTGTTTTTAGGCTCCACCCCTTTTTTTTCTATTTTTCCTGAACCCCTTGTACCTAGTCAGCTCCCCTCTCCAAGGCAATGTAGTTTGTTTCTGAGGGGGACCTCAAATATGGGCGGAGCCTCTAAATTTCTTTTTGGGCTCCTCCCCTATTTCTGAACCCCTTGCACCCACCCCAAACACCCCAAAACTATGTATGTATTTCAAAACATGTTTTATGACCCATAGCCCCCCTCCGTTCCTCTCCTCCCCGTGCCCCCTTCATCAATTTTTCATCTTTCACTCCCCGTCCCCCCTCTACTGACATTTTGCTCTGCTCCCTTTCTGTGTCCCCTTCTCATTTTACAAATAGCTGTCAAAAATTCGGGGCGAGTTGACAAATTATCCTTTTTTTTTTTTCTCTGCACCTTCCAATGGGACCACTATCTCGATTTTGGAGTCAAAATGGGAAAAGGGAGTCGAAATTTCGATGAATAAGTAATGAGATGGGGGCTCTATTTTTCATCCTTTTCGGTTATTTTTGAGTTTCTCCGGGAAATTCTGTTTGGATGGCTGTGGGTCCGGATGTCCAGTCCATCCTAGTGTCCAGATTTCCAATAAACTAATTTCGCTCCGTTTTTCGGTCTTGGAAAATTTCAAAAAGAAAAAAAATTTCGGGCTTTTTGGCACCAAAAATTCCGGAAAAGGATTTTTTTTTTCCAAATTTTTCGAGTTTTTCCGAAAAATTCTGTTGGGATGTCTGTAGGTCCGGATGTCCAGTTCATCCTAACTCGGCTTTCGAGACCATTCCTGGGTTTTTCAGTTCTGGAAAACTCCGAAAAAAAATTTTTTCGGGCTTTTTTGTTCTGAAAATTCCGAAAAAGAATTTTTTTCCAAATTTTTCCAAAAAAAATTTTTTTGCTCCATCCTGATCCAGAATTAATGTGCCCAGCACGGCTCGCGACAACTATGGTTCTGTGCATCCTAGTGTCCAGATGTCCGAGTCTCAATCCTTATTTTCTTTTTTTCCAATAATTTTTTTCGATTTTTCAAATTTCGCGGTAATTTTCCGTTTTTTTTTAGGAATTTCAAGGTCCGGCCCATCACAAGTATGATTAAAACCCTCCCAAAAGAATAGTATATTTCGAGATAATCCTCCTAATCTCCCCTCCCCTTATCATATCACATGATAAGTGGTTTTTGACGTAACGTCTAGAATATCAGTGTGTGGACAACGGAAGTCTTTCTTTTTTTTCCGCGTAATATCCGATTTCATCACGTTTCCCCGGGGATCGGAAATAGATTTTTTCGGAAAAAAAAAGGTATTTTTGGATAGCAAAAACTATTTGGAGACATACATTTGAGGATTCAAAATTAGTGGTTTGCGAGGCATCGTAGGAAATTATTAGGACAATCCCTAAACGTCTTACTTGTGGAATTTGGGTCTGGAGACCCTGATTCAGAAAATGTTGAGTTTTTTCTTGAAAAAATCCTAAATTTTACCTACGTATCGCTGAGTCGCTACGCACTTAGCATGCGACCCTACAGAAAGACAGAGCCCGCGAATGAAACATTTAGAAAGCACGTACAAAAAAATTCAATATAACCCCGGAGCACAACATTTGGAAATATTTTTCGATTTTTCAAAACTCGCGGTTGTCTTCCGGGCCGAGCGGGCCGATCCTTGCGGGTCTCCAGACCTTCGAAATTTGTGGCAAGATCCGGCCCGGTCCGTCACAAGTATGCTAAATAAAGGCTTCGAGCACAAATTTCGGAAATATATTTTCAATGTTTCAAAATTTTTTCCGAGCCAAGCGGGCCGGGCCTTGTGGGCCTCCAAGCCAAGCGGGCCGGGCCTTGTGGGCCTCCGAGCCTTCGAAAAATATGTAATTCGAAATTTGGGTCACACTCAAAGGTCTTTCCGGGAATCCTTCTCATGCAAAAATACAAATTCATTAATATCTAATGAACCCCCTTCCCAAATTATTATTTACCTATCCTTGTTTTTACCTTCCCTATCCACCTTCTGTTCCTTTCCTCCCCTGACATCTGTCGTTCAAAATGCACATACATTTATTTATACATATCCGGCTCTCCTACTACCAATTTCCGTTTCCTCTTCCTCCCCACAAAAAATACATACCAATTTTCTCATCGCCTACTTTTGCTTCTTGTCTAATCCACGTTCAGGATTAGAAAGCTCTATTTTTAGTCATTTTTTAGTATGAGTCAGAGGGGATCATAAATACTTATTACGAGTTTTGTCGGGGAGACAAAAAAACTCATAAATTTATGGGGAAAAAAAAGATTTATTGGATGGGTGAGCTCGGAAAAAAAACTATGTATGTAGCTTGATGGCTGATGGAGATAACAGAATGAAAACACGGCAAAGTTTTTTGAATGAACAATTTTTTCTCGGTTTTTACGCTCCATCTCACAAGGACTTTTAGAAATTTCATATTGCGCCTTTAAAATCTGACAGTAAGCTTAAGCCGAAGGAGCGCGCACCATGTTTCCAGAGCACTTTCCAGTAATAACTTTCGATCAAATTCTGTCAATATTATATTCAACATGATGCGAAGAAAAAGTTCTACTCAATTTGATTCAAAAAAAGCTTAGGCCCTGATTTTTAATTTTTCAACAAAATGAGAAAAATGCCTACGTATCGCTGAGTCGCCACGCAGTTGGCATGCAACCCTACAGTAAGACAGAGCCCGCGAATGAAATCTTTTGAAAACACGTACAAAAATGTTCACTGTGCGGACTGGAGACCGTCTCTTGCTCCATTTCAAATTCGAATTTGAGATTATCAAGATTTTTTTTTTCGTTTCTGAGTAAAGGATTAGGTTGATGTCAGCTGGTGATTAGTGCACTTGTGAATAACAAGAAGAAAAAAAAAGTCACTTGATAAATGACTTTTTGATGATGTCTCCAATAGCAACGGTGATCATAATACTCTGGGGAGGGATCACATCATATGAAGTTGTATGGGAAAGGCTTTTGTTAGATTCTTGGAACTCATGATACTTTCGGAAAGTTTTTGGTCAAATTTTTCGTACGTGATTTCAAAAAAGGTTTCATTCGCGGGCTCTGTCTTACTGTAGGGTCGCATGCCAACTGCGTGGCGACTCAGCGATACGTAGGCATTTTTCTCATTTTGTTGAAAAATTGAAAATCAGGACCTAAGATTTTTTTTGAATCAAATTGACTAGAAATTTTTCTTCGCATCATGTTGAATATAATATTGACAGAATTTGATCGAAAGTTATTACTGAAAAGTGCTCTGGAATCATGATGCGCGCTCCTTCGGCTTAAGCGCAGCTTACTGTCAGTATTTAAAGACGCAATGTGAAGTTTGTAAAAACCCGTGTGAGATGGAGCGTAGAAGCCGAGAAAAAATTGTACGTACAGAAAAATTTACCGTGAGAAGTTTTCAAATTTTTCGTCTCGATTTGAATCGATTTTATCGAAAATTGGACCAAAATAAAATTCATAACTTTTTTTGGAAACATTTTTTTTTGGAAATTTTTTTGGTCAATTTTTTTTCTAACTTTCCAGAAAATCGATTAAAATCGAGGCAAAAAAATTTGAAAATTTCAATTTTTTCGAGATGTCTCGGTTTCAAAATTTCTCGATTTAGAAATGTCGCTGAGCCGAATTCCTATGAGTCTAGGCTCTCAGATTCTAAATACCTGAAAAAAATCCCCCGGACCCCTGTACCTGCCCCTAGTCCCGCCCATTTTTTCTATACTAACCTCCCCTCGACTTCTAACTTCCGAATTTCGAAATTCGTACACTTTTCCCCCATTTTCCCACATCCTTTTTACTAGTACACACCTCTCCTCCCCTCGACTCCCAAATTTGCTCTCAGGTGCTCCTGCCTCCCCTTCCATTTTGCTCTTTTCGTTTAACCACCCCCATTCATTCAACTACCACAAGAGCCAGCAGCTCCTTCTATGTCCCTTGACAACTTTCTCTGCGTCTCCACTTCCCCTCTACTTTCTCTCTCTCTTCCTCTATGCTGAGTTCTTCTTGGTCAAAGCCATAAATCTCGCTCTCTGCGTGAGGGGGGGGGGGGAGGGGGTGCTCTGGCTCCGCCCCCTTTGCCCATAATCAGTGATGTCTGCGTCTCTGCGTCTCTCTGGATATAGACTGAAGAACACAGGTGAGACAACCAGGTGCATCCATATATTCTCTTCTCTTTTTTCTTTCTCTCTCTCTCTCTTTCTTTCTCGTTTCAAACGAAACGAACACACATGCATCATTTTATGTGAATTCTATCATATAACCATTGAATATACTCTTTGTAAAGAAATGCGTTTTTTGTGTAGAGAGAGAGAAGGTGTAATAGAGGGAGTAGATTTGGTTTTCTTGATAGTTTGCACTAGTACTATTCAATGTTTTGACCCTTTTGGATGACTTTTTTATATAAATTTGAAATTTCGGCCTGGCCCCGGTTCAAAAAATTGCACTTTTCCAGGAAAATTTCACATTTTTTCACTAAAAATTCATCAAAATTGTGTGAGATGCTTCAAAACTACTGTTTTTATGCTCATTATGTCCCTCCTGGAGCACAAAATTTGAAAATATTTTTCGATTTTTCGAAATTCGCGGCAATCTTCCGGGTCCCGGTCGTCACAAGCTTTTTAAAAGAGTTTTTTCGAAAATTACTGATTTTCATATCTTCTAGAATTTTTCCATATTGATTGAGATTTGAAAAAAAAATCCGAAAAAATCCCAAAATCTCTTACAGTGAGTACTGTAATAACCTGTTATTTATGTTCAGAGCAGCATATCTCAGTTGCCTTTAAAGCTATCAAAAAATGTTCAACTAGTAAAATATTCAAAATGTTTTTTTCAATATTTCTCTAGTTGACAACTTTTTGATAGCTTTGAAGACATCCGAGATATGGTGCTCTGAACATACACTACTCTGCCACAGGATTTATGGTGATATTTAGATTCCGACCTTCTTTTTTGCCCCAAATACTTCTGAAACAAAACCATTTTCAGCTAATTTCGGGTATTTTCATACTGTTCAGTATAACAAACTTTGTGTTTTTCTCTTCTCTATTATCTATTGCTTAATCTGGTTATTTTCTTTGAATCCAGTCATCCCTCCTCTACCTTTGATCTGTTTCCTATAAGTCGTGACTTCCAAGCGCTATATCTCGATTACGGTTAGAGTTAGAAAAACGTTGTCAACTACAAATTTGTGCAAAATTAAAAGTTAAACAAGTTTGTAGTTGATAACTTTTTGATAGCTCTAACCGTAACCGAGGTATAGCGCTTTGAAGCTTCGCTTTTTTCTCTCCGCTCTCTCCGTCGTCCGTTATCCCTCTCCATCCCTAACTTCCCATAATTCTAGGACCACTAACACATATCTATGTACCGTGAGATGAGTGCCAGAGAAAGTGCCCGTAACCAGAAAACCACTGAGGAGCAGCTAAGGGACTTTGTCGCCGACAAGGACAGGTTCCCATCGGATTCAGAAGAAGAGGATTCGGATGAGGATGATCCACCAATCCAGATAGTGACAACAGCCCGAAAGCTGGAGATTCATGATGAGAGACGGAAGAATTTGACGCCGAGAAGAGAGGAGGAGTACCTGAAGAGGCTGGAGATGAGGAAGTTGAATCTGTCTCAGCTAACACAAACGGATCCGTCCAGTTTTGACGACGATCACAAGTATATTGATCCAGAGGATCCAGAAGAAGATGAAGAAGAGGAAAACCTGTCAGATACAGATAACACTATTGTAATCGTAAATGGCTCCGTCCTTGGCTCCTACCTGACCGATCCTATCACCAATCCATCGGCCAGTTACCTCTTCGAGAGCCCCCGCCCACGGGCCGCCGATTTCGTGTACCCGGGACAGGATCGGTACTCGAAACTGGGCAGTGTGCCGGCCTATTCGTCCTTCTCCACGACGACGGCGTTCATTCAGCTGTTGAACGACATTTCCGATACGCATCCGGACTTGTGCGAGTGTGCGGTGAGGTGGAACGGGGCTTGAGCGGTTTTGCACTGAATTTTTGAGTATTTGGGTGTCAGTTTGTTGGTACTGAGACGGTTTTGTGGGATTTTGGGTGTTTGAGTGCGAAGGGTGTAGAGACACAGAGAAGTCAGGTAGTCTGGCTTGTCTGCGTCTCGGCATCGGTTTGAAGAGGTATATCTCAGTTGGGAATGGAGATAGCAAAAAGTGATCAACTACAAACTTGTGTGAAATTAAATTTTGAACAACTTTCTAGTTGACAACTTTTTGATATCTCTAACGACAGCGGAGATATAGCGCTGCTAGAGACGCAGAGAACACAGAGCGTCTAGCTGTCTGGGTCTCTCATTGACTTCAAAGCATTGTATCTCGGTTACGGTTAGAGCTATGAAAAAGTGTTTAACTACAAATTTATGTAAATTTAAATTTTGAACAATTTTTTAGTTGACAACTTTTTAATATATCCACTCGCAATTGAGTTATAGCGCTTCAAAATGACAAGCCGTGGTTTCAGTTGTACTACAGCCAGTCTTAGCCTCTACAATAATGTCTCGCATGTACCTACTGTAACCCATTTTCTAAGATCAGCTCAACTCAGTAATCCGTGCACTTATCATTACTATTCTTCTCCCTTTTCACCCCATAGAAATCCGAATTCAATACAAATTGTTCATAGAAAAAGGGGATTTATTTGAAAAGGGATTATCCGTTTGGTGAGGTGTCCGCGTGATAATCCGAAATAATCCAGTCAGTTGTTTACCTGACTGGAAAAATGGATGGAAAGGGAAAATCTGAAAATCTTTTTTGGGGTGCCTGGGGATCTAGCAGGAGCACAGGACCGCTAGGCTCCGAAGCTGCTCTGAAAAGGGGCCTGGGGCTCTAAAAGGACTGTGGAAAGGGTCAGGAAGAAAAAAAACAATATCTCCAATTTTTCAGCGCGAAGAAACCCCGCTCCACGTGGCATCTGCCCGAGGACACGTGGAATGTGTCAACTCTCTGTTGGAGGCCAACTCCCCGGTGGATGCAGTCGATCAGGATGGAAAGACCGCTTTGATTGTGGCACTGGAGCATGAGAACGTGGATATTGCACAGAGTTTGATCACCACCGGATGTGATATCAATCATGCTGATAATGTGAGTTTGGGGACCGTTCTAGAACTTTCTGTTGGGAGCTTGGACATCCGGACATGCAACTTGGGGACATCGGGATTAGGGCTGTGTGAAAAATTTTTTTTCGAAAAAAAATCGAAAAAAAATTTTTTTTTTCGAAAATTTTGGTCGGAAAAAATTTGAAAATTTTGTTTTTTTTCGGTTTTTTCAATTTTTTCGCCATTCGGAACCGAAACACTGTTTTTCGCCGAAAAAAAATTACGGAAAAACGATTTTTTAGTTGTATATTTTCATGTTTTTACCGCCTTTTTATCCATTTTTCCTGAAAAAAAAACCGAAAAATTCGAAAAAAATCGAAAAAAAAATCGAAAAAAATCGAAAAAAAATCGAAAAATCCCGAAAAAAAATTTTCGATTTTTTTCGCTCTGAAAAATTTTGTTTCAATTTTGTTCAGGTTTTTTTCGCACAGCCCTAATCGGACACCGTGAAATTTTTCGTACGTGTTTTCAGAAGGTTTCATTCGCGGGCTCTGTCTTACTGTAGGGTCGCATGCTAACTGCGTGGCGACTCAGCGATACGTAGGCATTTTTCTCATTTTGTTGAAAAATTAAAAACCATGGCCTAAGCTTTTTTGAATCAAATTGAATAGAAACTGTTTCTTCGCATCATGTTGAATATATTATTGACAGAATTTGATTGAAGTTATTACTGAAAAGTGCTCTGGAATCATGGTGCGCGCTCCTTCGGCTTAAGCGCGGCTTACTGTCAGAATTTAAAGGCGCAATATAAAACTTGTAAAAGTCCGTGTGAGATGGAGCGTAGAAACCGAGAAAAAAATTGTGCGTACAAAGAAAATTTACCGTTATCGGAATACCCAGGGGCATGGACAGACACCCTAACCAATCTCTAATTCCAGCACGGCGATACGGCTCTCCACGTGGCCGCAAAGAACGGATTCCTTCCAATCATCCAGACCTTGTGTCATTGTGCTGTTCAAGTGGACGCAGTCAACGAGAACAAGAAGACTGCTCTCCATTTGGCAGCTCATTATGGACACGTGGATGTGATTCGGATTCTTTTGCTGGCTCGTGCTGATGTCACTTTGAGAGGTGACGATGGTTTGACGGCAGAGCTGGTGGCTGTGGCAGCGGAGAGGTTGGAGGCTCATTCCTTGTTGAAGATGGTTAAGTCGGTGAGTAGGAGGAAGATGGGGTACTGAAATTTGTGGAAAATGCGGGGGGGTCTTGGGGCAGCTTGGTCCGGTCCGGAAGTCGGGACTGTGCAGTTATGAGCTGCTTGCCCGTTCTTATGGGAGCTCCACTTCATGTAGCCCTTCTTGGCTCATTTTGGAGCTGGCAACTCAGACGTGCGGAGGTCGGTGGTCTGTGATTGGGCAGCATTTGGGCAGTTTTTTGTTGCAAAACCCATACTGGACTTTCCCACAAATTTCCAAAGCCCGGCTCGGCCCGAACGCCCGCTTTGCCCGGATATCCATCCCGAATTTGGAAAAATCAAAAACATATCCCCAAATTTTGTGCTCCAGGGTTATAGTGAGCATGAAAATGGTACTTTTGGAAGCATTTTACACTATTTTGATGAATTTCCATTTAAAAAATGTAGTATTCTCTCAATTTTTTGAATCCGGGCCTCCGGGCCGTGCCCAGGCCTTGGAAATCGTCGTCTCGGGCCGAAATTTTACAAGTATGGCAAAAAAACAGAAATATTGATCGACTTTCAGAGAAAATAGAACACAAAAAAATTTGAAATTTTTTTTTTGAAAAAAATTTTTTTTCCAAAAATTTTGAAATTTTGTTTGTTCTAATTTTCCAGAAAATCAATTTCAATCGAATCTGAAAATTCGAACATTTCAAACCATGTCACGAAGCCCTCCATTCAAAAGACAGTTTCCCCTTTAAAAATCAGTCCAACCCCCGTCCAATAATTCCCAAAATTTTCAGCAAGAAACCCGTGAAGAGTACATCTCCCAACTCTACCCATTGGACACCTCACTTCGCCGTATCAAACTGAAACTCCTCGGACACTCTCTATCCGGAAAAACCCGTCTCGTCCAGACCCTTCATTCCTCCCGTGGAATCTCCTCCTTCCTCGAATCAGTCTCCCGACGGATCAGTGACCACTACAGCCCGTCCAACTCGATGAAAGACGATGGAATCCACTCGACAAACGGCTCATTCGTCAGCGAATCCAACAACAATTCCTCTTTTGAACTCTCATCAACGTCCACCAAGTACGCTCCACCGCACTCGCAATACACACGTGGAATCGATGTGCAAAGTGTGAACATTAATGGGTGTGGAGAGTTCTCGGTGTGGGAGTTCGGAGGGTATGAGCCAATGCACACTTGCTACGACCATTTTGTGGGCAACGCTGACTGTATCCACCTGGTTTTGTATCGGGCAAGTGATCCGCCAGAGGTTCAGTACAAGCAGATTTTGTATTGGATGAACTTTTTGAAGGGGAGGGTCACGCCGTTTGAGCCGATTGGTGAGTTGGGAAAAAAACAAAAAAATTTGGCCTTGGTGGGGTTTGAACCCGCGATGCTAGATTGGAGTACAACTGCGCTAACCGCTAGGCCGCGGGGACATGGCCGGCACCTTCCTCCTTTTCTTACGTTGCCCCCTCGGCCGCGGGATAGGCAGCTTCATTGTCTACGCTCTCTCACCACATACCCCTTCGCGCCTCCACGGCCTAGCGGATAGCGCTGCAGTCTTATAAATTGGCATCGCGGGTTCAACCCCCCTTGAGGTCAAATCTTTTTTTCTTTTTTCTGAGCCGAGATTCTGATGAACCATATACCATAAAACTGTTTCCAGGCCACTGCGGATTCTCCTCCCGTCGCTCCAAGGTCCTTATCGTGGGAACCCATGCCACCGCCTCCCTATTCCCTCACAAAAATTCCGACGGAGAGTACACTTCATCCGACATTGACGCGCTCCTCAAAACCGTCCGACTTCGCTTCGAGACCCATTTCGATATGGATCACCGCCCGATCCTCCTGGATGCCACTAATCCATCGTGCATCGGAATGAAGACGTTGAAAATGGAGTTGGCAAAGTGTCGAACGAATATTCTGGCGAAACTTTTGAAGCCGTTAGCTATTCTGGATACGGTAGTGTCGCATCTGAATTTGGTGCGAAAGAAACATGCCAACTTCCCGGTGATCTCGTGGCCAGACTTTATTCAATTGGTGCGGAATGAGATTAATCCGTTGACTGGGGACGCTCATTGTAGGCAGATTGTGCAGCAGTTGCAGTTGATTGGGGAGGTAAGGAATGAGCCTTAAAGGAGCATGAGATTTCTTGGTTGGGAGCAAAATTGTTCGGAAAAAATTTTCGAAAAAAAAATTTTCCGGATGGTTTGTTTCCGGTAAAAAATCGGAAAAAGTTCCGGGAAATTCGCTTTCCCTACAATTCACAGTGATGAAAAATTCCGGAACAAGTTCCGGGAAATTCTTTTCCAGAACAAAAATTTTTCGTGAAAAAAATCCCGGAAAGTTCGTTTTCAGATCAATTTTTGTGGAAGAAATCCGTGAAAAAATTTCAAAATTTTCCGGGAGAAAAATTCCGGAAATTTCGGTTCGCGCACAAAAATTTTCCGTGAAAAATAATCGGAAAAATTCGTTTTCCGAACAAAAAATTTCCTTTAAAAAATCCCCGAAATTCGCTTTCTGAACAATTTTCCGGGACAATATCTTCTGGGAAATTTGCATTTTGCCGGAAATTTTTCCGGTAAAAAATCGGAAAAAGTTCCGGAAAACATTTTTCCGGAACTTTTTTTTTCCGATCAAGCCCTGATCCTCTCAAAAACCTTCCCTATCTTCCAGATCGTCTACCTCCGTAACGACCTCTCCGACGCTGACTACGTAGTCCTAAACGCTGAATGGTTCGGGACCCACATCCTCGGTCAACTTCTTTCCGCAGAATTTCTCTCGAAAGCCAGTCCAAACGGCTCTTATCATACCAGTTCCCTCGCTAAAATCTTCCCAGAAATCCCTGAGCAATCGGATCTAATGACAATCCTTGAGGTCCTTCAACTCTGTGCTCCAGACGCTCGTACCGGTGCTCACGAATTCCCAGTTTTCATTCAGACAGAGGCTCCTGACTCTATTTGGAGACCGTATTCATTGAAGGAGAAGGAAAGGGATACGGTATATGGAGGAGTGAGAATCCTTCCGATGAGAGGAATGGAGAGGAGTCTTCATAGTACTTTCCCAAGGATTCAGGTGGCGTTGAGGAGGAGTATCAATGATTATCAGGTAGGTGTAGTGAAGTTAGGTCAAGTTGTCAGGATTACTAGGAAAAAAATATTTTCGGAAAATGAAACTCCAATTTTTTACCGAAATACAATTTTCGAAAAAATTCGTCACGGTAAATTTTTTCGAACGAACAATTTTTTTCTCGGTTTCTACGCTCCATCTCACACGGACTTTTACAAATTTCATGTTGCGTCTTTAAAATCTGACAGTAAGCCGCGCTTAAGCCGAAGGAGCACGCACCATGTTCCAAGAGCACTTTTCAGTAATAACTTTCGATCAATTTCTATCAATATTATATTCAACACGATGCCAAGAAAAATTTCTATTCAATTTGATTCAAAAAAAGCTTAGGCCCTGATTTTCTAATTTTTCAACAAAATGAGAAAAATGCCTACGTATCGCTGAGTCGCCACGCAGTTAGCATGCGACCCTACAGTAAGACAAAGCCCGCGAATTAAACCTTTTGAAAATACGTACAAAAAAATTCACTGTGCTTCAATTTTCCCGAAAAAAGTCGGGAAACCCGGAACATCGGAATTTACGTTTTCCGATTCCGAGAGAAACCACACTACGACTCCAATGAATTATCGATTTTCCGAAAAAAAATCTCTGATCGGACCATTTTTCACAAAATTTCCAGACTACAATTTCCCCGGAAATGTTCAGTTTGGAATATTTTCCGAAAATTGTCGGGAAACCCGGAAGGTCGGAATTTCTGATTTTTTTAAAATATTTTTTCGAAAAATTCGGAATTTCGTTTCCCGAAAACTTTTCCGGAAAAAATTTCAGAAGTACCACCTCATCAGTAGGGTTTCGATGAGAATTTTCCCGATTTTCCAAAAGTTTTTCCGAAACTTTCCCAAAAAACTGATCCGGAAAATTTCCCGCCTTCAATTTTTTCCGAAAAAATAATTCGGAAAAAGTTCCGAAAATTTTTTTTCCGGGAATCGTGAAATTTGTTTTTCGCACTGCCGAAAAATTGGAATCTGACCTATAAAATCTTATCAGAAACCGTCTTTTTTCCGAAAATACAATAAAATTTCAATTTCCAGCCCGCCAAAGACACCCAACTTTACCAATGGTCCGAGTGCTCAAAACTAGTCTCTCAAGACCGTGAAGCCGTCATTCGAATGTGGGGAGATGCCGTTGAAATCCGTGCTCGAGGGCCATCAGACACAGCCACTTCAATGTTCTATTTCATGGAGGACCTCATCAATTTAGTCGAACAAACTGCAGCGGAAGTCGGTCCTGGAATCAGTTTGGAGAGGCATTTCCTGAGCCCGAAACATCTGAAAGAGCATCGTGATGCTCCAGCCGTATTCCCTCCAGAAGCCATGATGGAAATGCAACAAAATGAATCGTTATCCGTCAAAGCTCATGGTGGTGAAGAGGAACTATTCACAGATGTCGTCTGTTTTGGGTCTCGAGACGTCGCTCGTCACTTGACACTTGGAATTGATGTGGGCGTGGCGGATCTTCAAATGGCGAGTCGATGTGAACTCGCGTGTCTTATGGATCCACAACATCCAATGGGAAATGACTGGTCGATTCTGGCGGTCAAGCTTCACTTGACTGATCAGGTGCCGGATGTAAGTTAGGAGAGGATCGGATGGGGTGGGGAATAACTTTTTTGGAACAGGATTTTCCGTTTTTTTTTCAAATCTTCGGAAAACTGAGATTCCGGAATATTCCAAATTTTCAAATTTCAAAAATTTAGAATTTTTGAAAATTCCGAGTATTCAATTTTCGGAATTGCGTATTTTGAAGTTTTCTGGTTTTTCAAATTTTCGAAACCCTTTGAATTTTTAATTTTCGGAACTTTAAGAATTTCGGAATTTTCAGAATGTTCCGTTTTTTTTCGAATTTTCATAAATTTGAAATCTCGGAATATTCCACTTTTTTAGCTTCCGGAATTTTAGGATTCCAGAATATTCTGGTTTTCGAATCTCGGACTTACACACACGTTCCGGTTTTTCAATTTCCGCAGCGCGGGAACCTTCAGAATATTCTGATTTTTTATATTTAAGAACTTCCAGAATTTTAGAAGATTCTGGCTTTTTTGTTTTCAGATTTTGGGGATTTCGTAAAATTCCGAATTTTCAATTTTCGGAATATCGGAATATTGGGATTTTGGAATATTCCGGTTTTTCAAATCTCGGGATTTTCGGAACTTTTGGAATAATCTGGTCTCTGAATTTTGGAACTTCCGGAATCTCAGAATATGCCGAATTTTTTTTCAGTTTTCGGAATTTCAGGATTCCGGGAGGTTCGGAATTTTGGAAAATCCTAAAACTCCGATTTTCAAATTTTCGGAATTTTCGAAAATCGGAATATTCCGGTTTTGGATTCTCGGAGTTTTGGAAATTTGGAATCTCGGAATCTTTCGAATTTTCAATTTTCGGAACTTTGAGAATTTCGGAATGTTCAGTACACTCCGGGTTTTTCAATTTTCGGAGCATAAGAATTTTCAGAATACTCCGATTTTCCAATTTTCGGAATTTCAGAATCTCGGGATATTCTGAAGTTTCAGTTTTCGGGAAACCAGGATCTCAGAATATTCAGTTTCTCGAAACTTCGGAATTCCGGCATTCTGGAAATTCCGATTTTTTTCCTTTAAAGTTCAGAATATTTTTCAAAATCTTGAGAATTCTTCCAAATTCTGTTTTTTGTGTGATGTTCCGGTCGAAA
The DNA here is from genome assembly GCA_000143925.2 of Caenorhabditis brenneri. Taxonomy (NCBI): domain Eukaryota; kingdom Metazoa; phylum Nematoda; class Chromadorea; order Rhabditida; family Rhabditidae; genus Caenorhabditis; species Caenorhabditis brenneri. The sequence goes on from GL380004.1 coordinate 30,232, forward strand.
TTTTTTTATTCCGAAAATTATTTTTCGGGTAATCCTGATCACCATTTTCTCCGAAAAAACTCGGATTCCCGGAACGTCCCACCCATCTCTACACTCAAATCCATTCAAAATCGCCCAAAAACCATAATTTCTTGCAGGTCGACTCAACCGGTCAATCCCTCTCGCGTACCGACCAATTGCTCAACGAGTGGGCGATCCACCATCCGGAGCAAGCCAGTGTCGGAAATCTCTGCAAAATTCTCGTGACAATGGGACGGTTCGACGCACGGGACGCCCTCTTCCGTACCGTCCCTCTTTATGTTTTTTCTCCAATTGAAGAGCATTTTTTATTGGAAACCAATGATAGTGGTGTCGTTTCGTCATGCCATAGTTCCAGTGAACATCATCCCATTAATTATTAAATCATCCCGATTTCCCCTTAATTGTGTTACTTTTTCTGTGTTGCAAAACGGGTTCCCCTTCATTTTTATTTTTTTTTTATTTTCAATCGCGCTCCATTGAGAATTTATCAATGGAGCGCATTTTCTTCTTCTCCCCATCCCCATTCATTTCCCAGTTGATTACCGGTCTTTTGAAACAACCCACCCCCACCCCACCCCACCCAAAACGAAACAATCTGCATAGTCGATCGATTTTTTTTGAAAAAAAAAATTTTTTTCGAAAAAAAAATTCCCGCGTTAAACTTTTTTCTGTATATTTATGAATTAGGACCATAGAGACTTACAACCCAACTCACTACTTTTTTTCGCTGAAAAACGAAAATGATTCGAATAAAAATTTCTAAAAAAAAAAAACTCATTTCTTGAAAAGTCAGGTCTGGTCTGGTCTGGTCTGGTCTGATCCAGTTCGGCCTGGTCTGGTCTGGTCTGGTCTGGTCTGGTCTGGTTTGGTCTGGTCCGGCCCGGCCTGATCCGATCCGGTTTGGTCCGGTCCGTCTTAAATCGGCCTGAATCGGCTTGAACCTGCTTGAACCGGCCTGGTCCAGCCTAAACCGACCTGATTTGGCCTGGTCCGGCCTTAACCGGCCTAAACGCTCTGGTCTGGTCTGGTCTGGTCTGGTCTGGTCCGATCTGGCCCGCTCCGGCCTGATCCGGCCTGGTCCAGTCCGATCCGGTCCGGTCCGGTCCAGTCAGGTTAGTCTGGTCCGGCCTGAACCGGCCTGAACCGGCCTGATTCGGCCTGGTCCGGCATAAACGGTCTGGTCCGGCTTAAACCGGCCTGATTCAACCCGGCCCGGCCTTAACCGGCCTGAATCGGCTTAAACCGACTTGAACCAGCCTGAACCGGCCTGATCCGGCCTGGTCCGGCCTAAATATCGGCCTGAATCGGCTTAAACCGGCTTGAACCGGCCTCAACCGGCCTCAACCGGCCTAAACGGTTTGGTCTGGTCTGGTCTGATCTTGTCCTGTCCGGCCTGGTCTGGTCTGGTCTGGTCTGGTCTGGTCTGGTCTGATCTTGTCCTGTCCGGCCTGGTCTGGTCTGGTCTGGTCTGGTCTGGTCCGGTCTGGATCAAACTTCAATGAGGCTGAAAGGGTGAGCCTCGGTGAGCATTTTCTAAGACTGATTTTCTAATTCCCGCCAAAATAATCGTATTTCGACAGATTCTTCTGGAAGACGCTAGAATATTCTGGAAGGTTTCGGCTAGAG